>CM069159.1:1754006-1866453 GCA_035221665.1 Okamejei kenojei
TTCTCATTGGCACCTAGACAAACTGTCAATACAGTCTACATACATTGCTCAAATTGCACAAATTTGTCCTCCATCCTTGACACTCTCGTGGCCCACTGCCGTGGAATCCCTTCCCTTATTTTGAGGGGTCGTCTCCACCGCACCCTGCCCCCACCCCGTTGTCCTGTAAACGGAAGGTCCTGGACTGTGGTCCTCCCCCCCAACGAGCTTGGGTTGGCTGCACTGAGCTTCAGTGCGTCCCTAGCACGTACCCCTGCAGTCTGCAGCGGCCAGTTCGGCGTAACCTTCCCTGACGGACATCTCGCTCTGGTTGTGAGCCAATGCTCGCAGGCAGGAACCAAAGAGCGTTTTTTACCGAGTTGATGGCCTTCCCAGCTGCACGTCGATGTGGGGCAGTCCTCTGAATGTATCCCTAGGGGAACATGTCAGTAAATCACAGAAGGTCCTCTGTGACGGAGCTGTATTGAAATAAACCGTCACAGTTGACCTTACAGATCTCTCCAGACTCTCTTTGCAAATCCCCCACTCTGCAAAGAGGTGGGCAATCGTCCCTCTCCACGAAGCCCGTCCCGAGGGCAGCTGTGCGTGGTAGTTAGTTAGGTTCCGACGGTGCAGGATGGATCTGACTGGGAGGGGGCTCCCCTCACCGCCAGCCAAAGCCAGGGTCTGGTGCTTTGTTGGTGAGAGTTCTCGCGATGAGGCATTTTTTCCAGACAAGCTGGGCAGTTGTCTCTGGAAACTATGACACCGGATACATCGAGTCCTTTCATGCAGTGCCTGCAGGAAGTTCCCGATTCTGACCACTGCCCAATGGATGTGGTCAAAGGTGTTGGTTCCGGTGAAAAGAAAGAACCTTTCCGCCGACGACAGAGGGGCAGGCATGTTCCAGCCTGCCTGGCACATAGTATGGCATCTCGCCAGGACCTTCCTTCGCAACACCGGGGGGACAGGTTTAGAACCTCAGCGGTTTGACCCCACTTGGTGCCCACTTGGTGCTCTAACAATCCGCCTGGACGCAGCCCACACACACGAAGAGATGGCCATCAGGGTGAGGGGCGACGTTTGGGAACGCTTTTACCCCCGTTGTCTGCTGACTTTGTAACATTGTGGCCCGTCGATCGGAGTCTATCCTCGACTCCCAGATGAACTGGAAGACAGCCGGGTGATCCTTGTGGCATGGGAGGTGGGGGGACTGGCCACACTTTGCGCCAATGGTAAGCAGCACCGAGAGAACCTCACCACCTGATGACCAAATTATTTCCCGTTTTATGGGAGGGAGCATTGCCTCCACAGCTCCAGCTTCCTCCCCAACCCTGGCTATTTTCGCCTCCAGCCAATTCTTGTTACCACGCCTCAGCCCTCCCGAACAGATCCAAGCACAATAAAGTCAGGGGCTTGATGATGAAGGGGACGGTAAGATCTGTTTCGGGGCCAGTTTGCCATAAGAGCATGGCCGCGCTCTTTCCCGCGGTTTCACCCTGGCTCCCTGTGGCGACTTCAAACTGGTCGCATGATACTAATCAGTCTGCGGACCCCGACGGCTGGATCGAGCAGATGACAGCGATCATCTATCATCGTCCTGGGAGGTTTTTACTTGGAAGCCCCACTGCCCTGGCTATTTCACTCCTTTCATGCTTGCATCCTTTCTGATGGATTCGGCAAAAAAAGGTTCAATACAGCAGACAAAACAAGACAGGGTGGAGACGAGGGGGAAACCCTGCCTGATCCAGATCTTACAGGGAGGGGGAAACTGTAAACTGATTCTTCCCACCCATTGATATTGTGTTGGAGCAATTTGAATCCAACTTTCGTATTCCTCCCCAAAACCCATTTTGGAGGAGCGACGTCTCTCATTGTACGTTGTGCGAAATCCTGTCGAAGGCCTTCCTTCCTGGTCCAAGCTGACTAGGCAGGCGTCCACCCTCCCGTCTGTCCTGCACGTAGGCGATTGGTATCTCTCAAGCAGCGCTAGGCTGTTTCTGGATTTTCCTGCCAGGTACAGCACAGGTTTGGTCCGAGTGGATACCTGTCCCAGGAGCAGGACTTGATCCAGTTGGCGATGCCTTAGGCAGGTTCTTGTAGTCTACATTCACTAATGTTATGTGTCTCCAATTTCTATATTCCTTCATCTCCCCCTTCTGGCTTGTAAGATTAGGGTGATGTGCCCTTGCTCATGGGAGTCTGACCATGCTTGCGAAGCTAGAAGCTGTCATTGTTACACTTCTAGCAGGTTCCAGGCCCATCCAGTCCAAGAGCCGGAATACAAAACTCGGCCGGGTAAGCCATCGCTTCCGGGAGTTTTATCGAGTCAAAGGAACGGATATGGAGACAGTTAGCTCCTCTAGGGTCAGTGGTTGGTCCAGATTCTCCCGTTTGCTGTCCTCCAAGGACCTCCATGATCGAGGGACAGGAAGTTCTGGGAGGCGGCACTGTCTGTGGCATTTTGTGTCATACCAAATCTGTTGTAAAAGGATTTGCAGATCTCAGACGTCGTCTGCGAGGATGATACCGAGCCGTCCTCCTCCCTTAAGGCTGTTTCATCACAGAGCTCCCCGTGTGAACCTCTTGGGAGAAGAAACGTAGAGCGCGTCTATCCTGCTCCACATTGGCGGTCCCTGGATCGGAAGATGGATATTGAGGATTCAGAGGAATAAAGAGCCGAGGCTTGGCGGTCCTTCACCTCTCTAAGTTTCTCCTTCACATCCACCCCTTCTCGATGCAGAAGGGAGCAGCTGTTGCAAATCTGTCTGTAGTTGGGCACTATTACCCTCTGACTCTGTCTTGCTCTCTGAACCCCTTTAACTATGAAGAACCTCTTAATATTCTCCTTGGTTGTTCCCACCAGGAGTGTCGGGGAGTCAAAGAGAGGGCCTCACCGTTCTCCAACATGTGTAGTCCCTCTGTAGCTCCTCGGACGTTCTCTGGGGTCTACAGCTTCATGTTTAACTTCCACGTCCATCTGCCTGCCTTCCGGTCCTCCTGTAGGTGACAGGAAGCCTGAAGGAGAAGAACACCGGTGTAAGGTCGTTGTGTCTCAACGTGACGGCCTTCGTCGTGAAGATGAAGTCTATCCGAGATCGGGCTAAACCGGCCGATCGTGACCAGGTGAACCGCGGCTGGGACCCGCCTGCAGGGTCGCTGAAGGCGTCGCTCAGCTTTGCATGTTTTACGATCTCCATACTCGTCCTGGGAGAACTGCCTTGGGGATCATGGTCTCTCCCGTGCCAGGTAAGTATCCATTGGCCTTACTCTCTGCTGCAGTCCTGCTGTGGCCAGCAGGTGTGTGATGACTGGGCAGCTACACACAGGGCGGTGATGCTGTGTCTCTGTTGCCTCAGGGTGTACATCCACATGTGGGATCACTGTTCCTGAGGGTCAGGGAGGGCCGACGGTCTGAAACTCTTCAATCTTCGATCTCACAGACTTGGTGCAGGCCCTCACTCACCACACCACAAGCGCCCCGCACTCATCCCTGTACATTCCTATTCCCCACATACCCAACCCCTTCCCCACGACCCTCCGCCCCCTCCCCCATGCATCCTCTGCCCCCCTCCCCCCTCATGGTTCGGGGGTTTTCTTGGGGTTCAGTGGTACCTGCGGTTCGGCTGTGTGGAGATATCAGAGCAGCGTATCTCAGTCCACAAGATGATCGTTCCCCTGCCGTACATCCCCTCCCCCACTCCACACCCCCTCCCCACTCCACACCCCCCTCCCCACTACCACACCCCCCTCCCCCACGTCCACATGACCCTCCACACCCCCTCCCCCCACCTCCACACCCCACCCGCACCCCATCCTCTCACTCTGCACCCCCTCCCCACCCACTCTGCACCCCCTCCCCCCATTCCGCACACCCTCCCCCCACTCCGCACCCCCTGCCCCACCACTCCGACCCCCTCCCCACATCCGCACCCCCCTCCCCCCCACTCCGCACCCCCCACTGCACACATCCACCGTCCCCCTTCCCACTCGCGCCATCCCGATCCCGGACTTATCCTCCACTGTGCCCCACCCCCACTCCCCACCCCGCCCCCACCCCCTTCCCAGGCCACACCCCCTCCCCCACTCCACACCCCTCCCCCACTCCACAACCCCTACCCGCACAATCCCCCAGTCCAGAAAAACCCCCTCCTCCCCTCCCCTCACTCTCTCTAGATTTCCTCACCCCACATCCCAGCCTCTGTTTCTCCATACCTCTCCTCGATACCAATATTCCTCAAGTCACTCCTGCCCTCCCCCCACCAGCACTGTTTCCTGGGATTCCGGCTGTTTCCTGGGATTCGGCTGTTTCCTGGGGTTCCTCAGTTGGTATGGAGACTGGATCTGTAATAAAGTGTGGACAAGACAGTGTGTGTAGGCGTGGAAATAATCAGCAGCTCTGCGGGATGAGGAAGTGCAGAGGGAAGTGCACGGCCGACACCAGTCTCTGGTGACAGCTCGACCAACGGTTAAGCCTCTCCTTGCATCGTGGTATCCTGACACCCCAGTACAATCCCACTCCAGTACAAGGGGAGTGACTGTTACTGCCTCCCAGCTCCTCCACCCCACACATACCTCACACATTGGGACCCGTCCCCACGTTACTTCCGGCGCTCCTCCCATCCTTCTGTTTACTCCTCACCCCCATCATTGCCCCTCATCACTCACTACTCTCCGTCCGTCTCTCTGCCACATTCCCCCCCCGCGCTTGCCTCCCTGCCCTCCATCCACCTCCTCCTCCATACCCTGCCTCCTCCCTCACCCACCCTTTCGCTCTCTCTCACCAAACGTACCTCTCCCACCCCCACTGTCCCACTCCACCCTCTCCCTGATTCCCCATCACACTGCCGGCTGACTCGGTCTCGTGGAGGAGAGGGGACGGGTCGGGTCCTGGGCGAGTGAGGGGAGGGAATGGCCTGGACTTGGGGAGGGAGCGATCCCTGGAGGAAGAGGATAGGGATCGGCTTTAGGTTGGTGTTCAAGGGTGTGGTCTTGGTCCCAGGAGGAAGGGAGGACTAAGAAAGACTTGATCATTGGGGAGGGGTTTGGCGGTGATATCCCGGTAGGTCCCAGGGAGGGGATCCCTGGCTCATTCCCAGGGGCCACAGTGAGGGACACTGCGGGTCAGTGGGAGATATCACGGTGATATCTCAGTCCACAGATGGTCTGTCCCCCAGCCAAGTTATTGATACAGACTGTGACTCACGGGACCCCAAGCACTGAGCCTCTTGTACCCACACGTCATTGCTGCCAACCTGAGAATGATCTGCTTATTCCCACCACTGTTGCTCTCTGTCCAAAAGCCAATTCTTACTCCATATAACCATATACCATATAACAATTACAGCACGAGAACAGGCCCTCTCAGCCCTTCCAGTCCGTGCCGGACCATGTTGTTTTCCCCTAGTCCCATCTACCTGCACTCAGACCATACCCCTCCCATTCCCTTCACGTCCATATACCTATCCACTTTACCGTCTTAAATGTTAAAATCGATCCTGCCTCCACCACTTCTGCTGGAAGCTGATTCCACACAACCACCACCACTCTGAGTAAAGAAGTTCCCCCTCCGTTACCTCGAAACCTCTGTCCCTTAATTCTCATGTCATGCCTCATTGTTGAATCTTCCCTAACCATGGGAAAAACGTATCACAATCCATTGTCAGTGTGTGAACAATTCATGTGCTCTGACCTGGTTTGACCAGCCTCTTGTGCAGGAACGTAACTAAATGGTTTCTGAAAATCCCCCACACCCACCCATTTGGTATCCCCTCATCTGTTCTACTGGACGTGCCCCTCAATTGTGCTCCAGAGACAACAGTGTCTCTGCTCAATCCTCAGATTATTTCACACACATGTCTGTTACTCCAGTAATACCCCACTGATCAGCACACTCGTACAATGGTGGTGCCATGCCTTTCAAGAGTCTCGGACCGTATTCCTTTAACACTGTTACACATCACACAACGGAATCATCCATTCCACTGAACCCGACTGCTTTAATGTGAAGGATACAAAGTGCTGGAGTAACTCAGTGGGGTCAGCAGTAGTTCTGGGGAACATAGTTAGGTGAAAAAAAACGTTTAAGACAACCCAAGAGATGTTATTAATAGATAATGGGGAAAAAAATGTTAACTAGAGGAGAGAGTGGGACCCCTCAGGAATCAAAGCGTTTCAGTCAGCTCTGTGTAGCTCACCAGGAGATGGACAAGGTCGTCAACGAGTATTTCTCCTACTGTATTTAGCGAGGAGGAAAACGACAGAGGATGGAGAAACTTGAGCAGTCAATGGAAGTGTCTTGAGTCCAGTCAGTGTTATGGTCCAAGTGATCCTGAAGGTACTATCATGTATGAAGATAGACACATCTCCAGGGCCTGATCAAATATAGCTGAGGAAATTGTGGGAAACAAGAGAGGAATTGCATCAGCCCAACCTGGTTAATATTTACGGAGTATCTAGTCTTTAAATACAGGAGAGGTGCCGGAAGACTGGATGGTGGCAATGTTGTTACTTGAAAAGGTCGATGAGGGCAGAGCTATAGATGTTGTATGAATGGAATTCAGTAAAGCATTCGACAAGTATCCTCATGGTAGGCTGCTCTGGAAGGTTAGATTGAATAGACCCAAGGAGATATAGCTGAATGGATAGAAAATTGGCTTCATGGAAGAAGCAGAGTGATGGTGGAAGGGTTGCTTCTCGGACTGGAGGCCTGTGACTAGTGGTGTCCCTCAGGGTTCGGTGCAGGGCCAGTTACTGTTTGTCATCTATTATCAATGATTTGGATGAGAACATACATAGCAAGATTAGCAAGTTTGCAGATGATACAAAAGTGGATGGTTTTACCGATATAAATATGGTTGTGAAAAATTGCAGCAGGATCTTGATCGATTGGGCTGATGGGCTGAGGTTGATGGAATTAATACAGACAATGTGAGATATATGAATTTTGGGATGTCTAATATGAGCTGACCTATACAGTGAATGGTAGTGTTTCCATGGGAGTGTTGTGGTAGCAGTGGGATCTAGGAGTGTAGGTGCAGAGTTTCCCTGAAGGTGGAGTTACATGTAAATTGGGTGGTAAATGGCTTTTAGCATCATTGGGCCTTTCTCAGCCAGAGTATCGAGTATATAAGTTGGGAGGTCCAGCATGTTGCAGTTGTTTAGAAGTTGGTGAGGCCACAAATTAGAGTATTTTTGTGTTGTGTTCAGTTTCTGGACACCGTGTTATAGGAAAGGATGTTGTCAAGCTGGAAAATATAAGGGAATATTTACAAGAGATGTTGCCAGGGCTAGAGAGTCTGAGGCCCTTGGCAGAGGTTGATCGGTAGATGCAGTCTCTTGCCCAAAGTAGGTGAATTGAGGACCTGAGGACATAGGTTTAAGGTGAAGGGGAGAAGAATTAATAGGAATCTGAGGGGTAACTTTTCTCACAGTGGTAGATGTATGCAACAAGCTGCCTGAGGAGCAAGTTGTGGCGGGGACCATCCCAACATTTAAGAAACAGTTAGATAGGTATACCTGGATGGACAGGTGTTTGGAAGGATATGGACCAATGCTGGCAGGTGGGGCTAGTGGGGCTTTGGCTGGAACATGTTGGCTGGTGTGTACAAGTTGTTTCCGCATTGTATCACTCTATGACCCATGACAGGGTTAATGAGGACAAGTGAAAATGTGTGAGAGGGTTTGGTACCTGAGGATGTCTCTCCCACTGGGGACAGAAGACGGTTCCTGGATGGATTCTCTAGTCGATGATCCCTGGGTCTGTCCACTCTGGGACATCTGGGGTAGATCTTGAATAAAAGGAACAGAGACACGGGCGTGTGGCAACACTACAACATGTCATCAGACAGTCAACGAGTTTGGGAATTGGAGGACTGCTCTGTGGAGAAGCAGCATCATCCAGTCTCTTTTCACCCACTCTCTTCTGAAATGTCCTGTCACTCCATGTCACTCCCCTTTATTTTCAGTCCGAACTCGGGTGAATTTCAGGGACTGGCCACAGTCACAGATTATAGAGCGCGATAACAGGCCCTTCAGCCCATCATCATCCATGCCGCCACATCTCAGCTAGTTCCATTTGCCCACAAAATTGGCCCAAAATTCCTCTAAACCTTTCCTGTCCATGTACATGTCAAAATGGCTTGTAAATGTTATTATACCTGCCTCAACTATCTGCTCTGAAAAATGTAAGAAACAAAGACTGGTCAGAATAGGAATGGAAGGTCAGTATAGGAATGGGAGGAGGAGTTTAAGTGCTAGCAACCAGAGATCTTGTTGGCCTGGGCGGGACTGTGCGGAGGTATTCAGGAAGTGTTTTCTCTGGATTGTCGGGGCTAAGTATGAATCAGACAGAAGTATATAAAATTATGAAGCAATGATGGGTAGCCATTTAGAACTTTTCCCAGGGTGAATGTCAAAGATTAGAAGGCACAGCTTTAAGAAGCAAGGTGCAAAGTTTTAACAGATGTGGGGGCAAATCTTTTACACACAGCGTGGGGGGGGGGCTGGAACGTGCTGCCAGAAGTGGTGGTGGAGGCTGACACCATAGTGGATATTATGTTTTTTTGGTTGGGCATGTATGTATGCAGGAAATGTAGGGATATGGATCACCACGTGCAGGCAGAGGTTTAAATTGGCATCAGGTCAGCACCGGACTTTGTTGGGGTGATTGGGCCTGTTTCCTGTAATGTCCTGTTTGTTTAGTTTAGTTTGCAGATACAGCGTGGAAACAAGGCCCTTCAGCCCCACCCAGTCCACACTCACCAGCGATCCCCCGCACTAACACTAAACTACACACTAGACTACACACCAGGACAAATTTACAATCATACCAAGCTAATTAACTTACAACCCTGTACGTCTTTGGAGTGTGGGAGGAAACCGAAGCACTCAGAGAAAACCCACGCAGGTCATGGGAAAGAACGTACAAACTAAAACGCACAGACAGCACCCATTGTCAGGATCAAACCCGGGTCTCTGGCGCTGTAAGCCAGCAACCACCGCTGCACCACCGTGCGGGTAGCCTTTTTCTATGTTCCATAACTCCCCACCACTGAACCTGAACTTGCAGTCCCTGCTGGGTCACAGTTAAACCCGGACCAGAGTCTCCAGTCCCTGCTCCCTGGGGTTCCAACGGTGGATCTGGAAGAAGAGAGAGGAGGAGGGACTGAGGGTGGTAAAAGAGTAACCATCTAAACCATATAAACATATAACAATTACAGCACGGAAACAGGCCCCTCTCGGCCCTTCCAGTCCGTGCCGACCATTATACATTGTTTTCCCCTAGTCCATAAGTGTTATTCATCTACCTGCACTCAAGACCATACCCCTCCATTCCCTTCACGTCCATATATACCTATCCACTTTATTACTCTTAAATGTTAAAATCGATCCTGCCTCCACCACTTCTGCTGGAAGCTCATTCCACACAGCCTCGGGGACCACCCTCTGAGTAAAGAAGTTCCTCACGTTACCCTGAAACTTCTGTCCCTTAATTCTCATGTCATGCCCTCTTGTTTGAATCCTCCCTGCCTCAATTGGGAAAAACGTATGCCACGTTAACTCTGTCTATCCCTTTCATCATTTTAAAGACCTCAATCGAGTCCCCCCTTAACCTTCTGCGCTCCAAAGAATAAAGACATAACTTGTTCAACCTTTCTCTGTAACATAGTTGCTGGAAACCCTGGCAGCATTCTAGTAAATCTCCTCTGTACTCTCTCTATTTTGTTGACACATTGTAAAAACACATCGAACAGCTGATCAGGCAGGAAGTCTCGGCTGCAGAGACCGAAAAACACCAGTTCCGTGGCTGATAGCAACAAACACCAAATCTCACAGTCCCACATCTCACCTCGAACATTACACACTCCTCCAACACAAGCTTCCACGCCATGCATCCTTGTTCCTCCTTGACTCTCCTGCAGAGCTCTAATCCCTGGATCCTGACTAAATCCATCCCTTTTCCCAACGCACACCCCCTCGCCCAATCCGTGCACACGCTCACTCGCTTCACCATTCAGCCCGCCGCCCCGAGTGTCAGTCACCAAAATACATTCTCGTCACAAGCTCTCCACTGACTTTCCCCCTCCTCCCCGCGTATCAATCTCCAGTCACCCATTCACATCCTTAGGGCAGCACAAGGAGCAGCGGTAGATAGAGTTGCGCCAAGCTCACTGCATCAGAGACCCGAGTTAAGTAAGTAAATAAGTATTTTATTGGCCAAGTATTCACATACCAGGAATTTGCCTTGGTGCTTCCGCCCACAAGTAACAACATGACATACAGTAACAGTTGCGAATGACTCAGAAAACACTAAACATTCATAATAATAAAACATTAATGGTAAAACACCATTGTCAAGCATGCGAACCAACTAAAAACTAGATCAAAGGATGCTACAGGTTTTTGACTGTTGAGCATAGATCAGCAACGACTCGTGGATAAAAACTTTTTTTATGTCTGGCTGTGGCAGCTTTGAGAATCCTGAGTCGCCTTCCAGAGGGAAGTGATTCAACGAGTTTTGTGGCTAGTGTGAGAGGGTCAGAGATGATCTTGCCCACCTGCTTCCTGGCCCTTGCAGTGTACTGTTCATCAATGGAGGAAGGTTTGCAGCAACAACCTTCTCTGTTGATCGGATGATTCGCTGCAACCTCCAGGTGTTTGTGCTTGGTGGGGGGCTGAGCCCAAACCAGACCATGATGGAGAAGGTGTCGAGAACAGACTCGACGATGGCCATGTAAGAATTGAAAACATCACTGCCTGTGGCAGGTTGTGCTTCCTCAGCTGCCATAGGAAGTACATCCTCTGTTGTGCTTTTTGACTGTGGAGTCGATGGTAGCCCCCACAAGGTCCTTGGAGATGATGGTTCCCAGGAACTTAAAATACTCCACAGATGTGACTGTGGTGTTGTTGATGGTGAGTGGGGTGAGGCGAGGGGAGGTCTCCTAGAGTCTACAATCAATTCCACTTCACAAGAGCACTGAGCTCCAGGTTGTTGCGATGGCACCAGGACGCCAAGCTGTGACACTTCCTGTCTGTAGGCTGGATCCTGGATCAGTCCAATCAGGGATGTGTCATCCGCAAACAACTTGAGAAGCTTGACAGAGGTGTCTGTGGATCCTGACTATGTAGAATCTATGTCTAGAATATGTCTGTAGATCCTGACTATGGCAGCTGTCTGTGTGGAGTTTGCACGCTATCGTTCTCCATGTTTCCCCGGGTGCTCCGGTGTCCTCTACACACTCCAAAGACGTACAGGTGTGTAAGTTAATTGGCTGTGGTTATAAATTGTAATTGTCCCAGTGTATAGGATAATGCAAGTGTACGGGGATCACTGGTCAGCGCGGAATCAGTGTCAATCGGTTGAAGGGCCTGTTCCCCGTGCTATACCTGCCCTTCTCTTCCACTATACTCACATTTCTATTTGCCTTCCTCCCCTCTCCATACTGTCCCACATCCACCCTCCACGGGTCTGCTTCCACCAATGGATTCCTGGCCCATCTCCCCAGACTCCCTCCTGCCACCACCACCCCAAAACCTCCCTCTCCCCCTCCACACTCCCCAGCACCAACCT
Organism: Okamejei kenojei; assembly: GCA_035221665.1. Lineage (NCBI taxonomy): Eukaryota > Metazoa > Chordata > Chondrichthyes > Rajiformes > Rajidae > Okamejei > Okamejei kenojei. The sequence goes on from CM069159.1 coordinate 1,765,558, forward strand.
TCTAGACCACCCCTCCCCAATCCAACCTCCCCTCACTCCAGACATCCTCCTCGCCTTTCCCAGCCTCCCACCATCCCTCAATTCCAAGCCGCCTCCCACAAACCCCTACTCCCCTTCTGATCCCTCTCCCCCCCAACTGCACACCCCCTCCCGTCCATTACAGACTCCCTCCCCCAAATCCAGACACACACTTCTGCCCACTCACCCCAGACTCCCTCCTCACTCTCAATCTCTCTCTCCAATTTCCACACTCCACACCCCAGCCTCTCTCCTCCATCTCTTCGATGCCAATATTCCTCATTCACCCTCCCCTGTCCTTTCCCCGCCAGCACCGATGTTTGGGGTATGAAAAATCATCTCCCCATCAATACCTGAGCTTGTAATCTGGTTCTGGGGGATGGTGGACACATCCTCCTGGGGTTCAACTGCTTCCTGGGGTACCTCAGTTGGTACGTAGTGCTGGATCTGTAAAAAAGTGTGGACAGACAGTGGTGTAGTGTGGAAATAATCCAGCAGCTCTGTGGATGGGAGCAGAGGGAAGTGCACGGCCGACACCAGTCTCTTAGTGACAACCAATGGTCCAGCCCTCTCCTGCACCGTGTAATCCTGTCACCCCCTGTACATCCCACTCCACAGTGGAGTGACCATTACTGCCTCCAAGCTCCTCCACCCCACACACCTCACACATTGGGACCCGCCCTCCCTGCGCAACTTCGCTCTGCTCCCCACTCCCTCTGCTCCTCACCCCACATCATTCCCGTCGTCACTCAATACTCTCCGCGCTCAATACTCTCCGTCCGTCTCTCTGCCCTCATTCCCCCCCTGCTCACCCCTCCCTGCCCTCTCACCGTCCTCCCTCGACCCTGCCACTCCCTCACCCACCCTTTTCCCTCTCTCTCACCCACGTACCTCTCCAACCCCCTCTGTCCACTCCACCCTCTCCTGTTTCCCTGATTCCCCATCACCTGCCAGCTTACTCGGTCTCAATTCTGTAGGAGGGGAGGGACGGGTCGGTTCTGGGCAAGTGAGGGGAGGGAACGCCTGGACCTGGGGAGGGAGATCCCTTGTGGAGGGGATAGGGAACGGCTTATGGTTGGGGTTCGAGGGGTGGGCTTGGTCCCATGGGGGGAGGGAGGACAAGACTCAGTCATTGGGGAAGGGTTGTGGGTCAGTTTGGGTCCCTTGGGGGGGGGGCAGTATAGAGGATATCTCGGTCCCAGGGGAGGCACAGGCTCGGTCCCGGGGGCACAGTGAGGGACACTGCGGGTCAGTGGGAGATATCATGGTGTATCTCAGTCCACAGATGATCGTCCCAGCCAAGTTATTGATGCAGACTGTCTGCCTCTTAATTTGAGGAAGGACATCCTTGTGATTGAGGCAGTGCAGCGTAGGTTCACGAGATTGATCCCTGGGATGGCGGGACTGTCATATGAGGAAAGATTGAAAAGACTAGGCTTGTATTCACTGGAGTTTAGAAGGATGAGGGGTGTTGTTATAGAAACATATAAAGTTATACAAGGACTGGACAAGCTAGATGCAGGAAAAATGTTCCCAATGTTGGGCAAGACCAGAACCAGGGCCCACAGTCTTAGAATAAAGGGGAGGTCATTTAAGACTGAGGTGAGAAAAAACTTTTTAATCCAAAGAGTTGTGAATTTATGGAATTCCCTGCCACAGATGGCAGTGGAGGCCAAGTAACTAGATGGATTTAAGAGAGAGTTAAATAGAGCTCCATGGGCTGGTGGAGGCAAGGGATATGGGGAGAAGGCAAGCACGGGTTATTATAACCATATAACAATTACAGCACGGAAACAGGCCCTCTCGGCCCTTCCAGTCCGTGCCGACCATTCGTTTTCCCCTAGTCCCATCTACCTGCACTCAGACCTTACCCCTCCATTCCCTTCATGTCCATATACCTATCCACTTTACTCTTAAATGTTAAAATCGATCCTGCCTCCACCACTTCTGCTGGAAGCTCATTCCACACAGCCACCACCCTCTGAGTAAGAAGTTCCCCCTCACGTTACCCCGAAACCTCTGTACCTTAATTCTCATGTATCCTCTTGTTTGAATCTTCGCTACCCATCAATGGGAAAAACGTATCCACGTTAACTCTGTCTATCCCTTTCATCATTTTTAAAGACCTCAATCAAGTCCCCCCTTAACCTTCTGCGCTCCAAAGAATAAAGACCTAAACTGTTCAACCTTTCTCTTGTAACATAGTTGCTGGAACCCTGGCAACATTCTAGTAAATCTCCTCTGTACTCTCTCTATTTTGTTGACATCCTTCCTATAACTAGGCGACCAAAAATTGTGATGCACCCCATACTCCAGAATTGGTCTTACCAATGCCTTGTACAATTTTAAAGGCATTACTTCCCTACTCCTATATTCAATGCTCTGATTTTATAAAGGCCAGCACACCAAAGGCTTTTCTTTACCACCCCTATCTACATGCGATTCCACCTTCAGGGAACTATTGCACAGTTATTCTAGATCCCTCTGTTTCCACAGCATTCCTCAATTCCCTACCCTTTACCATGTACGTCCTATTTTGATTTGTCCTGCCAAGATGTAGCACTTCACACTTATCAGCATTAAACTCCATCTGCCATCTTCAGCCCACTTTTCCAAATGGCCCAAATCTCTCTGTAGACTTGAAAAATCTACTTCATTATCCACAACACCACCTATCTTAGTATCATCTGCATACTTACTTATCCAATTTTCCACCCCATCATCCAGATCATTGATTTACATGACAAACAACAGTGGACCCACACAGATCCCTGAGGCACCCCACTGGTCACCGGCTTCCAACCTGACAAACAGCCATCCACCATTACTCTCTGACATCTCCCATTCAGCCACTGTTGAATACCATCTTGCTACTCCGCCATTAACACACAAAATTGAACCCTTCTTAATCAACCTTCCATGGGGAACCTTGTCAAAGGCCTTACTGAAATCCATATAACAACATCCACTGCTTTACCCTCATCAAATTTCCCTAGTTACCGCTTCAAAAAATTCAAGAAAGGTTTGTCAAACATGACCTTCCAGGCACAAATCCATGTTGACTGTTCCTGATCAGACCCTGGTTTATCCAGATGCTTATATATATTATCTCTAGTATCCTTCCATTAATTTGCCCACCACTGACGTCAAATCTAATAGGTCTATAATTGCTAGGTTTAATTCTTTGAACCCTTTTTAAACATGGAACAACATGCGGGCAGTACGCCAATCCTCCGCACTATTCCGTTTCTAATGACATTTGAAATATTTCTGTCATAGCTCCTGCTATTTCTACACTAACTTCCCTCAATGTCCCTAGGGAATATCCTGTCAGGACCTGGAGACTTTCCACTTTTAATATTTTCAAAAGTGTCAGTACTTCCTCCTCTTTGAATCTCATAGTTTCCATAGCTACTCTACTTTTTCCCCTTAACTCACAGAGTTCAATATCCTTCTCCTTGGCGAATACCGAAGAAAAGAAATTGTTCAATATCTCCCCCATCTCTTTTGGCTCTGCAGATAGCTGTCCATTCTGGTTCTCTAATGGTCCAATTTTATCCCTCGTTATCCTTTTGCTATTAATATAGCCGTAGACTTCCGGTGGCGCTATGGAGCCCTAGAGGATAGCGCCAGCCAGCTCCGTAAAATATCGGAAAAAAACGGGGTTTTAAAAGACTTACCGGCTGTCTGCTACACACTGCCTGCCGTTTCTATACCGACTGTGCCGAGTGACGTCATCAGCCGTGCGACTAACTATGTCGACGACACGGAGCCCTACCGACAAGAGTAAAACTCGTTCAACCCGACAGAGACCGGCAGAAGGCCGAGGTGAAGCCTCGGATTCGAGTAGGACCAGCTCCATGGAGAATGTTTTCCAAGAAAACAGGCACAAAAGCGGAAGGTGAGGATTTGAAAACTTTTATATCTCAACAGATGGCTGTTTTAAAGCTAGAATTAAAGGAAGAAATGAAAGGTATAAAGGAAAGAAATAAAGAAAGAAATATGTCAAATGAACAATCAGATGGATCAGATGAAAAATCAAGCTGAATGAATTTCAAAAAGAAACAATGTTAAAAATTGAAAAAAGGTCAAGAAAGTATCGGAAGATTTGAAGAATGAACTCATTGAAATGCTTAATGATATGGAAAGTAAGATGGAGAAAAAAACTTGAAAAGGTTAAAAAAGACTTTTTCAAAATAAGATTAATCCTATTGAGAATGTGCTGGAACAAACAGGCGGCTGGCATGAAGAACCTTGAACAGATAGCGGAGGCAAGTACTGCGTCTACAGCAAAGCTGATAACAGAACATGAACGTCTAATGAATTTGCTGACTAAAACAAACAGAGAATGTACTCAGCTCGAAGGCTATCAGAGAAAGACAGAATCTGAGGATCGCAGGATTCCTGAAGGTCGCGAGAAACACGAAGATCTTCGAGAATTCACTGCTAAAACTACTCCAAAATGTTTTATCTCTGGATGAAATGCCTTTATTAGCTCGTGCTCATAGAGTCAGCAGACGTCAGACCAGTAAAAATTGCCCCCCCAAGACAAATGATCATAAAGCTACAATATTATTTTGTTCTGGAGGAGATTATGCGGAAAGCTGCGAGAAATTAAGAATTTGACATTTGAAGGACAAAGGATCAGTATCTATCGAGATTACCCTCCAGAGGTTGCTAGAAAACGGAAGGCTTTTAATGAAGTCAAAATGCCTTATGAGGGGTGTAGAAAATCTGAGATAACGGGGCTTTGAATTACCCAGCCATTCTAAGAGTTACTTTTAACAAAGAGTGGTGACATTTCTTTTAATACCCCAGCAGCAGCCTTGATTTCGCAAAGCAGTTCGAGTCTTGAAAAGTATCTACAAGCAAACATACTGACTTTTACTATTTTTAGAGACCCAGCATGGAGTTCTCAACACTCTCAGCAGCCTTGGATTTCGCAAAGCAGTTCGAGTCTTGAAAAGTATCTACAAGCAAACATACTGACTTTTTCTACTTTTAGAGACCCAACATGGACCTCTCAACATTCTGTGAGATTTCATATGATAATATGGGACTAGAAGTAATGGACAATGCCGTATGGAATGAAGAGGAAAAAACTGGATTGGAAGACGTTTTCTGGATACTGACAATTAGTCCTTAACAATATAACTAATATAAACAAATAACAATCACATACTAAAATCACAACGCGGTTTTATTATCACTATGATTATTATTAATCAAGATTGCTCACTATTGCTAATTAAATATCACTAATAATTAATAACTAATGTCTCGTTAATGAATGGAGTTAAATTTAGCCATGGATCTCATTTGGAAGATCCTTTTTTTCTAATAATAATTTTTATTTTGTACTTTAAATTATATTCTTTATGTTTATATGCCTTAGATTTCTAAGTTAATTTTAGATATAGATACCCTTATATGACGATTACCACCACTTTTTTCTTTTCCTTTAATATTATACCCCAGTTAAAATATTATTATGGAATAATAATTCATCAAATCTAGGAGCTGGCCAAGGTTAATAACAACAATGCCGGAAGTCTTAGATGGATAGGCCAAGTTTAATATTGGCTAACACAAACTACAAATACTTTATTTGTAGTTTTTTTCTTTCTTTACACATACTATTAAATTTCTTTAAACTATTCTTTACTATCCTTTTATATCTTTTTGTATTTTTCAGTTTGAATGGATGTTACACATTGGACCAATGGAGATATATTCATGAGGTACATAAAAGAGATCTAAAATTCTCTATTCGGTGTTCGAGTGTAAGGTTAGGTCTACTGCGCTGACACTTATGACTCTATTGCAGATTCCCACAAACTTAAAATGCAAGACTTAAAAAGAAATACGGGAATGAGGGATTAACGTTTTGCAGTTGGAACGTTAAAGGTCTAAATGAACCAATAAAGAGAGGAAAAATATTGACACATTTAAAGGCAGTTAAAAGCTGACGTAATTTATATTCAAGAAACCCACTTAAAAAAGACGCTGAAAACAGGTTGAAAGTTAAATGGATAGACAAAATATATCATTCTTCTTTTATACGCATAAATCAAGAGGTGTAGCAATATTATTTCGTAAAGGTACTTTATTTAAGCATACATCAACTATATCTGATACAGATGGCAGATACATTATTGTGATCGGAGAAATAAACACACAGAAAAAATGATTTTCGTTAATATATATGGACCAAATTTTTGATAGCCCTTTGTTTTTTAAGAAAGTACTTAACAATATTCCGGAATTAACACATTATAATTTGATAATTGGAGGAGATTTTAATTGTACATTAGACCCTTACCTAGACAGATCTTCAAAACAAAGAAAAACTATATCACATTCTAGTGTGATTTATTAAATGCATATATTCAAACGACTAATATTAAAGATGTTTGGATAACAGAAAACCTACTGGTCGAGAATACTCTTTTTACTCACCAGTACATAAAACTTATTCAAGAATAGATTATTTTCTGGTAGAAGCAAAGCTTATCTCACTTACTTACGAACCCAAATATCATAAATTATAATCTCAGATCATGCACCATTAACATTAAAATAAAATAAATGTAAAACAGAAAATTGTGACAATGGAAACTTAATCCACAAATTTTAAAAAAATAAAACCACTCAGGAATATATTATAACTCAAATTAAGATTTTTTTGAAATAAATGATCAACCAGAAATATCCCGCTCTTTATTATGGGAAACATTTAAAGCATATCTTCGAGGAATTATGATTTCTTCACAAGCATTCCATAATAAAAATAGATTCGGAAGGAACAACAGGACTTGGTAAAGGGAAATTAAACAATTAGATTATACAGAATGCAACAAAACCGGATATAATAATACATAATAAAATTGTAGCATTGAAATATAAATTAAATAAAATATATACTGATCAAGTTTTAAAATTTTATCAAAACATACTAAACAATTACAGTTTGAAATTTGGAGACAAACCCCAAAAAATTATTAGCTCGACAATTAAGGAAAATTGAAGTGAAAAAATTATACATAGGATTAAATCACAAATGGTGATTTATTAATACAACCTAAATGTATATTAATGAAAGATTTATGCAATATTATAAAAATCTATATACTGCTAAAGCGACAGTAAATAAAACAGAAATAGATGCTATTTTTTAAAAATATGTAACTTAAAAGGATTGATTTTACAAAATAAAGAATTATTGAATGCTGATATTTCAATAAAAGAAATCCAAGAATCTATTAAATCATTAAAAAATGGTAAAAACACCGGGACCGGATGGTATAGGTTCGGAATTTTTACATTTTTCATGATCATATAGTCCCATATTTGAAATCATTATATAACAGATATATACACAACAGAAATTACCAGATACGCTGAACGAGTCTATTATAACACTTATACCCAAAATAAATAAAGACTTGATGAACCAGGATCATATAGAGCAATAGCTCTATTAAATACGGATCAAAAGATTCTAACAAAAATATTAGCACAAGATTAAGTACAGTTGTCAATGAATTAATTCATACCGAGTCAAACAGGATTAATACCTAAAAGATATTCCTCATATAATCTAAATGACGGTTATTTAATATTATATATTCGAAAAGAAGTGATAAAAAAGATTTAGTAGTTATCTCGCTGGATGCAGAAAAGCTTTTGACCAAGTGGAAATGGCCCTAATTTATTTTCGGTGATGGAAGCTTTTCAAGCTCGTGAGAAGTTTACTACTTGGAATTAAATTGTTATATGCAAACCCAACAGCTAGAATAAACAACAAACCGTATGTTATCTACTAAATTTAGGTTTATCTCGAGGTTGTAGACAAGGCTGTCCCTCTATCACCTTTATTGTTCGCGCTAGCAATAGAACCTCTCGCCCAAAGGGTGAGATTACATCCGAAATACATGATATTGATAACTAAAGATACTAAGAATAAAATCTCGTTATATGAATATGGCGGACGATGTAGTTACTTTTATATCACTGAACCGGAAATAAGTATCCGAAATTTGTTAAAACTAATAACGGAATTTGGATTAATCTCAGATACAGTATCAATTGGAATAAAAGTGAACTTATGCCAAATTAACGATGAATAAAATTTACAGATATTACAACAATTTGCCTTTTAAGATAACAAAATGAAAATATTAAATATCTTGGCATTTTCGTTACAAAAAGATTTGATTCTTTATTAAATCTAACTCCTCCGTTATTACTGAACAAATTAATAAGAATATTTTATACTGGAAAAGTTTAACCTATTTCAATGTTAGGTAAATCAAACGCGATAAAAATGATTTTTTCTCCCACAATTATTATATTTATTTCATATTAATCCCGATATATATCCCTAAAAATTGTTTCAAAAAATTAGACTCCTCCTAGTTACTAACTTTATTTGGGATTATAAAGAACCACAGAATAAATAAAAACACTTATGTAAAGCTAAAATAAATGGGGGATTAGCTTACCAAATTTTATGTTTTATTACTGGGCAAGTTAATATCAAAAATATGAAATTTTTGGCTAGAAGAAATAGATAACAAACCAAACTGGTTAAAAAATGGAAAAAGAAAGATTGTTCTCCATTTGAAATTAGTTCTATAATATTTGCTAAACACTAACGTAACTTAAGAAAATTTATAGTGAAAACCCGATAATAGAAAACGGAATCCGCATTTGGCAAACAAATAAAGAAAAACATTAAAATTAAAATCTATACAGTTAGGTCTTACCATTGCCAACAATTTTACGTTTATTTAAACCTTCAACGATGGATAAGGCTTTTTTTACAATGGAAAAATAAAGGAATTTTAAAACATAGGGAATCTTTATAAGGAAAGCTCTTTTGCTTTTATTTCAAGAGTTACAACAAACTTATGGACTACATAACAATGAATATTTTAGATATTTACAAATCAGAAAAACTATATCTCTGCAAATACACAAGAACTTAGAAATAGAAAGACTGAAATTTTAGATGAATGCTTGAATAAACATCCAAATACAGAAAAAATGATATCATATATTTATAATATTTTATTGGAAAGTGATATCCCATCAACGGAAACACATAGACAGATTTGGGAAAATGAATTAGGTCAAATAATAAGCTCAGAAATATGGGACGAAAGCTTACAACACATACATCATTGTTCATTAAATGCTAAACATGCATTTAATTCAAGTTTAAACACAGTTAACACAGTTTAAAATTCTACATAGACTACATTACTCCAAATCTAAATTACATAATATATTTCCAAAATTATCGCCTATATGTGATAAATGTCAAATCTCAGAAGCAAATTTGTCACATTCATTCACTAATTGTATAAAGATTGTAGAATATTGGAACGAAATATTTAAGATAATTTCGAATGTTATTAATATTACTATGATTTCTGATCCAAAGTTAATAATACTTGGAATACTTGAAACGGACCAACTAATTACAATGAACCAAAGAATTTTTATCGACTATTGTCTAATAATTGGGAAAAAATTAATACTAAAATTTTGGAAAGGGTGCCCTGCATCCCAACAATTAAAATGGGAATACAGAAATGTCGGAGACACTTCACTTGGAGAGATTGAGGCTATGTCCTTATGGATAGGTTAGATCTCTTCAGAGGGGATTTGGTTCTCCATATATTAAAATATTTACAGGGTCATAACGGTTCGGCGCGAAGACTTGACTGAGGCCTGAATATCTGAATGGATGAAGAAAATATATATAATAAATCATGAATATATCTCCAAGGACGGATTAATGAGTAATATTCCAATCTCCATCAAACTTTCAACACTCTCTTTTCTATTTTCATTATCTTTATTTTTTCTATCCCTTAATTAGAAAAAAAAGTATAGAAACACAACATTATATTAAATCTTAATATTAATGCGAATATAGATATCATCATTACTTGTATGAAAATATTATTGATGTCTTGTATTTTTAATTACATTAAAATTGTGTAGTTTCAACTATATAATAATTTAGAAATATAAAGTCAATAATAATACCAAACACTCTTATTATTATGAAAATATAATGAATATTATAGAAGTTCGGTTATATTGTGTATTATACAATTATAACATGGGGGGACTTAGTATTTTGAAATCAGAGGAAATATGGATATTATGAGTAGTATGAGTATATTGCTAATATTAGGAATGTACTATACACACTCCCAATTTATACAAAATAAATTAACCTTGATATGTATAATTGATAATATTACAAATAATATAAACAGTATCAATTTATTATTAATATTATATATTTTTTATCGTTGTATAAGAGTGTACTTTGTAATTACTTTGTTTCTATAATAAAAAAAAATAAAAAAAATAAAAAAAAAAAAAAAATATAGCCATAGAAACCCTTTGGGTTTACTTTCACCTTTCTTGCCAAAGCAACCTCATATCTTCTTTTAGCCTTCCTAATTTCTTTCTTAAGATTCTTTTTACATTCTTTATACTCCTCTAGCACCTCACTTTACTCTATGCCTCCTATAATTATTGTAGATATCTCTCTTTTTTCGAAACAAGTGTCCAATTTCCCTTGAAAACCATGGCTCTTTCCAATTTTTATATTTCCTTTCAACCTAACAGGGACATAAAGATTCTGTACTCTTACAATTTCCCTTTAAATGTCCTCCATTTCTCTTCTACATCCTTCCCATGAAACAAAGTGTCCCAATTCACTCCTTTAAAATCCTTACGCATTCCCTCAAAGTTAGCCTTTCTCCAATCAAAAATCTCCACCCAAGGTCCTGTTCTGATTCTCTCCATAATTATATTGAAACTAATGGTATTGTGATCACTGGTCCCGAAGTGCTCACCAACGCATACCTCCGTCACCTGACCTGCCTCATTTCCTAACAGGAGGTCCAGCACTGCCCCTTCTCTGGTCGATACCTCTATGTACTGCTGCAAAAAACTATCCTGCACACATTTTACAAACTCTAAACCATCCAGCCCATTGACAGAATGTGTTTCCCAGTCTATTTTTGGAAAATTGAAATCTCCCACAATCACTACCTTGTGCTTACTACTAATATCTGCTATCTCCTTACATATTTGCTCTTCACGCTCCCCATTTGGCGGTCTATAATACACCCCTAAAAGTGTTGCTACACGGTTCCCACTTCTCAGTTCCACCCAAATAGTCTCTCTAGACGAGCCCTCTAATCTATCCTGCCAAACCACTGCTGTAATATCTTCTCTGACAAGCAATGCAACACCTCCCCCTCTGGTCCCTCCAATTCTATCACACCTGAAGCAACGAAATCCTGGAATATTTAGTTTCCAATCACAGCCCTCCTGCAACTATGTTTCACTAATTGCCACAACATCATATTTCCAGGTGTCAATCCAGGCTCTAAGTTCGTCCACCTTACTTACAATGCTCCTAGCATTAAAAATATACACATTTTAGAAACCCACCATCCCTTATTCTATGTCTATTATCTTTTTCATCTTTCTCGCCTACATTTTGGATCCGAGTGCTTCCCTTCTCTGCCTCTTGCCCCACACCCTGACCCCTAGCCCCCTCTACCTGAGTCCCTCCCCCCAGCCTTTCTAGTTTAAAGTCTCCCCAGTAGCCTTTGCAAATCTCCCTGCCAGGATATTGGTCCCCCTCGGGCTCAAGTGCAACCCGTCCTTTGTGTACAGATGATGCCTTCCCCAAAAGAGGTCCCAGTGATCAAGAAACTTGAATCCCTGCCCACTGCACCAGTCCCTCAGCCACGCATTTATCCTCCACCTCATTTCATTCCTACTATCACTGTCACGCGGCACAGGCAGTATCCTGAAAATTGTTACCTTTTGGTCCTTCTCCTTAACTTTCCCCCCAACTCCCTAAATTCTCCCTTCAGGACCTCGTCACTTTTTCTGCCTATGTCATTGGTACCTATGTGTACCACAACATCAGGCTCCTCTCCCTCCCTTATCAGAATCTTTTGGACACGTTCTGACACATGCGAGACCCTGGCACCAGGGAGGCAAACTACCATCCAGGTCTCCCGACTGCGTCTACAGAATCGCCTATCCGACCCCCTAACTATAGAGTCCCCTATTACAATTGCCCTCCTCTTTTTGTTACCCTTCTGAGCATCAGGGCCGGTCTCTGTGCCGGAGGCCCGGCCGCTGTTGCTGCCCCCAGCTAGGCTGTCCCCTCCAATCGTACTCAAACCCGAGTACTTATTTTCCAGGTGTATGGTTACAGGGGTACTCTCTAGCCCCTGCCTCTGCCCCTTGCCCTTCCTAACCGTGACCCACTTGTCTGCCTCCTGTGGTTTGGGAGTGACTACCTCCCTGTCGCTCCTCTCTATGACCTCCTCACTCTCCCTGACCAGACGGAGGTCATCGAGCTTCCTAACACAGTCCTTTAGGAGCCCCATCTCAACACACCTGGCGCAGATGTGGATGTCTGGAGGGCTATGAGATTCCCTGACCTCCCACATCTGACATCCAGAACAGTACACTGCCCTTGCCTTCATACTCCCCCCTTACACAGGATACAATATAAAGTACACAACAAACTGCTAGGATCTGACTGCCAATCAGCTGCTTACCCTGGTCCACTTCTCACCAATCAGCGGCTTCCTCAAAAAAAAAAAAAAACACTTCTCCAAATGGAATGTTATGGATTTCGGCAAGCTCCTGTGTGCCTATTGATAGGGGACGATCAGCCAAGACCACAATGAATTGCAGTGCTGGCTCGAAGGGCCGAATGGCCTCCTCCTCCTGCACCTATTTTCTATGTTTCTTTGTTTCTATGATCGCGTGGGTTTTCCCCGGATGCTGCAGTGTCCTCAACCTTCCAAAAAACATACAGGTTTGTAGGTTAATTGTCTTTGGTATAAATTGTAATTGTCGCCAGTGTACAGGATAGTGTATTACAGTTTATCTCACTTCCCAGGGAACTGACTGCGGACCGTGAGGGACACTGCTGGTCAGTGGGAGATATCACGGTGTATCTCAGTCCACAGATGATCGTCCCAGCCAAGTTATTTATACAGACTGTGACTCACCGGGGCCCAAGCACATGAACCCTTTTGTACCCACACGTCACTGCTGGACGTGTCCTCAATGTGCTCCAGGGACAACAGTGTCTCTGCTTAATCCTCAGATTATTTCACCACGTCTGTTACGCCAGTAATACCCCACTGATCCAGCAAGCTTGGTAAAATGGTGGTGCCAGCCTTTCAAGAATCTTGGACCGTATTCCTTTAACACTCTTACACATCACACAACGGAATCGTCCATTTCCACTGAACCCGACTGGTTTAATGTGAAGGACACAAAGTTCTGGAGTAACTCAGTGGGTCAGGCAGTAGTTCTGGGGAACATAGATAGGTGATGTTTCAGGTCTGGAGCCTTCCTCAGACCAATTGCAGGATGGGGAAAAGCTGGAAGAGTGGGGAGGCAGGACAAAGCTTGGCAGGTAATAGGTGGACATGGGTGAGACGTTTTTGGTGGGCAGATGGTTGGAACAAAGGCCAGAGAATAAAGCATGAAGGTGTGAGACAGGAAGGTTGAAGAGTTGCAAGTTGTGGAGCCAGAGGGAGTGAGGTGAGAAATATATGTGAGTTTAGGAGGAGCACAGAGAGGAAAGAAGAAAGGGGGGGGGGGGGGTGGGGGGTTTGTTGCAGGTTGCTTCAAAGTCGGAAATTCACCGCTGATAATGCTGGGATGTAAGCGACCCAAACGGACCAGGTTCTGTTCCTTCAGTCTGTGGCCTCACTTTGGCAATGGAGGAGGCCCAGGACAGAAAGGTCAATGTGGGAATGGGAAGGGGATAAAATGGTTAGTAACCGGAAGATTCAGTAGAACTTGGTGGACCGTGATCATGTGTTTGGCAAAATGTTTGCCGAGTCCACACGATGTACAGGAGCCCGCATCGGGAACACTGGATGCAGTAGATGGGCTTCGAGGGGTTACATGTGATCCTCTGTATCAACTGGAAGGGCTGTCAGGGTCACTGGATGAAGTTGAGGGGGGAGGTACAGGGACAGGTGTTACATCTCCTGCAACTGCAGGAAAAAGTACCTATGGAAGGGAAGGTTTTAGTGGGAAGAGATGAGTGAACCAAGGAGTTGTGGAGAGAGGAACTGTTGGAGGAGGGAGGGGCGGGTGTCTGTGCAAGCGGGGGGGGGGGGGGGGGGGGTAGGGGACAGTGTTGGGGCAAGTGCGGAGGGGGACTGACGAGGGGAGGGTTTGTACCAAAGGGAGGGGACATGGTCGGGGGAGAGTAGGGTGGTGGACGGTGCCAGAGAGAGTGAAGAGTCCAGGATTGAGGGGGGAGGGTGATGTTTCCATGAGGGGGAGGGAAGCAGAGGTCCAGGGGTGAGGGGGAGAGGCTGGAACCCACGGAGCGATTGGACCAGGCGGGGTCACAGGTCAGAACGGGGGATGAAAATCCGTGTGACTGGGGAACGGGGACCTACCTGTACAATACACAGCGTAGGTGTAGGGTGACAGCCACAGCCGATACACAAAGTAACCGGAGCAGTTCTTCACCCTGATCTCCTGGTTCCTGTGGCAGATGTAACTGAGCAAAGTGAAAGAGACTGTCCTGGTCACCTTCCCGTCTCCCACGCTGGGATGGGGACCTAGAATGAGGATTATAAACATTGTAAAATGTACCCGGTGTTACAGTGCGGTGGGGAATGTGAATGTGGAGCCAGTGTAAGGCAGTGATCACAAGCCACAGTCGGGTCTGACCTGCCTCAGTCAACGGTGAGCTGCTGCCCTCAACCTCCCCACCCACACTCCCCACAGCAGCCCCTGCTCCCTGAGACCGGCTCCTGGTGCTGACACCCTAGGGTGCCGGGGTCTGGACTGGAAACATGAGCCACCCCCCCCTCATGGGTGCTGACAGCTGGTGATGAGCGGACATAAACGGTTTAGAGGAACACGGGCTGAATTAGTAGCGCAGATGGGACATGGCCGGCACATCACAAACACTTCATTCACACATCATAAGCACATTTGTGCTAAACGTTGTGTGTATTTAATTTCTCCGCCTCGTTGCTGAACTGTGGGTGTCCTGAGACGGGCCCAGCTCGTCTCAATTAAATAGATTGAAATCTGATATTATTTTTCTCCAAGAGACACACCTCAACAAAGACGCGCAGTATAGATTAACAGCAAAATGGATTTCCAAAATATATCACTCTTCATTTACACATAAGTCTAGAGGGGTAGCAATAATTATTCGTAAAGGTATCCCTTTTAAACAAAGCTCAATAATAGAAGATGTTGAGGGTAGATATATAATAATTACAGGTGAATTATATTCTAAAAAAGTAATCCTTGTGAATATATATGGTCCTAATTTTGATAATCCATTATTCTTCAAGAAAATATTTAACAATATCCCTATATCCACTCAACATAATCTAATAATTGGAGGTGATTTTAATTGTACCTTAGATAATTATTTAGATAGATCATCAATGAAAAGGAAAACCACTTCTAAGTCAAGTACATTTATAAATTATTTTATTAACACAGCAAATGTTAAGGATATCTGGAGAACAGATAACCCATCCGGTCGAGAATATTCATTCTTTTCCCCTGTATTTGGAACCTACTCAAGGATAGACTATTTTTTAATAGATTCAAAACTAATTCCATTTACATATGACTCAAAATATCATAATATTATTATCTCGGATCACGCTCCATTAACATTTAAGATAAAATTAAAAGACATAACTATTAAAACCTCTCACTGGAGACTCGACCCCCAAATATTAAAGGATAGGACTTGTTATGATTACTTGGTAAAACAGATTAAATTATTTTTTGAAACTAATGACAAACCTGGAATTTCACCATCACTGCTCTGGGATACATTTAAAGCATTTATGCGTGGTGCGATAATATCAGCACACGCATACTTTAAGAAGGAAAATCGAAAGACTCATCAAAAGTTGGAAAATTAAATAAAACAATTAGGTATTGAAAATGCAATATCCCCTTCTAAGGGGCTAAGTAATAAAATTGCATCATTAAAATATAAGCTAAATAAAATATACTCAAATCAGATTATTAAACTTTTTCAACAGACTAAACAGACTGAATTTGGGGATAAACCACAAAAATTACTGGCACGCCAGCTTAGAAAATTAGATGAGGAGAAAATACATAAAATTAGATCTGAACAAGGAGAAATATTGACTTGACCAAAAGATATCAATGATACATTTTTACAATATTATCAAAATCTTTACTCATCTAAACTAGCAGGACAACCAGATGGAATGGAAACATTCCTACAAGAATGTCATATTAACAGTTTAGATCAGGAAGGTAGAGACTTGTTAAATGCTGATATATATCAGTAAAAGATATTGAAGAATCAATTGGATCATTAAATAACGGAAAAGCCGCAGGCCCTGATGGCTTAAGTGTTGAATTTTATAAGAAGTTTCATGATCTGATCTCTCCACGCTTACATACAATATATAAATATGCTTATGAACAAGGAAAGTTACCAGAATCATTAAATGAATCTACAATTACACTTATCCCTAAAGCTGATAAAGATTTGGAAGACCCTGGATCATACAGAGCAATAGCTCTTTTAAATACTGATCAAAAAATACTAACTAAAATTTTATCTCGGAGGCTAAGTTTAGTGATTAATAAATTAATACATCATGACCAAACAGGTTTTATTCCAAAACGCTATTCATCCTATAATCTGAGACGTCTATTCAATGTCATGTACTCAAAAAGAGTGAATGATATTGAACTAGCTGTCATATCCTTATATGCTGAAAAAGCATTTGACCAGGTTAAATGGCTATATTTATTTAAAATAATGCAGAAATTTCAACTTGGGGTAGATTTTCCAAATGGGTAAAAATCATATACTCAAATCCAACTGCAAGAATATTAACAAATCAAATGCTATCAGCAAAATTTAATCTCTTTAGGAGTTGTAGACAAGGATGCCCGTTATCACCATTACTATTTGCTCTGGTAATAGAACCATTAGCCGAAATGATTAGATCAGAACCAGAAATATATGGATATAATACCAAAACTACAACGAATAAAATATCTCTATACACAGATGACATCTTAATTTATATTACAAAACCGGAGATTAGTATTCCCAATCTATTTAATGTTATAACTAAATTTAGTACATTTTCTAGGTATAGAATTAATTGGAATAAAAGTGAAATTATGCCTATGACTGGAATAAAATTAAATATATTAGAACAATTCCCACTTAAAATAGTCGCGGACAAACTCAAATATCTAGGAATTAATGTATCTAAGTCCTATAACTGTCTATTTCAATATAATTACCCTCAATTATTAAATAAACTAAAAAAATATATGTGATATTGGAAAACACTACTTATATCAATGATCGGTAGAATAAATGCTATAAAAATGATTTTTTTAACCACAATTGTTATATTTATTTTAAGCCATCCCTTTATATCTCACTAAAATGTTTTAAAAAGAAAAGTAGATACTTTGGTTAATAGTTTTAATTGGGACTATAAAAACCATCGAATAAGTAAAAAGCATCTATGTAAATCTAAAATAAATGGTGCACTAGCACTACCAAATTTCTTATATTATTTCTCGGCAGTTCAGATTAAGAATATGAATTTTTGGTTGGTAAATTTAGATCATGAACCAAGCTGGCTAAAGATGGATAAGGAAGACTGTTTGCCTTTTGATGTAGGTTCGATTCTTTTTTGCACCAAGGGAAGTACAAAAACAAATGTATGGTGACAACCCTATAATTTATAGCAATAGACGTATTTGGAAACAAATAGTTAAGACCCTACATATGGATAATTTGTCACTTTGTTTGCCAATTATGAATAATCCCTTGTTTAGGCCCTCTGTATTGGACAAGGGGTTTAGACACTGGAATGATTTAGGAATTAAAAGATTGAACACCTTTACATGAAAGGAAAATTTATTTCATTTCAAGAGTTACAGGATATTTATGGATTGCAGTCAAATAACATATTTAGGTATTTACAAATTAGAAACTATATTAAGTCAAATACGCAAGACTATAAAAATAGAAAACCAGGATTATTAGATGAATTTTTAAATAAACACCCAAATACAGAAAAATTAATAGCATATATATACAATACTATTTTGGATAAGGAAATCCCAACTTCGGAAATATATCGACAAACATGGGAAAATGAAATAGGTTTATCTATAACAAAGGAAATTTGGGAAGAAAGCCTACAACATATACATCGCTGCTCATTAAATGCTAGACATATAAGGATACAATTTAAGGTATTACACAGATTACATTATTCAAAAACGAAATTAAATAGAATTTATCCTAACATTTCTCCTATTTGTGATAAATGTCAGAACTTGGAAGCTAATTTAATGCATAGTTTTGTAACATGTATAAAACTCAATTATTATTGGACAGAAATCTTTAGAGTTATCTCTGAAGTTCTTAAAATTAAACTGGACCCAGATCCAAAATTAATAATATTAGGAGTTCCGGATTCAAATTTAATATTAACAGTAAACCAAAGAAATTTCTTGGATTACTGTTTGATAACAGGAAAAAATTAATACTGAAATTTTCGAAGGGAACATTACCCCCACAATTAAAATGTGGACAGTAGAAATGTTCGAGATGTTGCATTTGGAAAGAACCAAATTTGTCCTAATGGACAAATACAAACTCTTTGAACAGATATGTCAGAAGTACTGACACTTTTGAAAAATATAAAAGTGGATAAGTCTCCAGGTCCTGACAGGATATTCCCTAGGACATTGAGGGAAGTTAGTGTAGAAATAGCAGGAGCTATGACAGAAATATTTCAAATGTCATTAGAAACGGGAATAGTGCCGGAGGATTGGCGTACTGCGCATGTTGTTCCATTGTTTAAAAAGGGTTCAAAGAATAAACCTAGCAATTATAGACCTATTAGTTTGACGTCAGTAGTGGGCAAATTAATGGAAAGGATACTTAGAGATAATATATATAAGCATCTGGATAAACAGGGTCTGATCAGGAACAGTCAACATGGATTTGTGCCTGGAAGGTCATGTTTGACAAACCTTCTTGAATTTTTTGAAGCGGTAACTAGGGAAATTGATGAGGGTGAAGCAGTGGATGTTGTCTATATGGATTTCAGTAAGGCCTTTGACAAGGTTCCCCATGGAAGGTTGGTTAAGAAGGTTCAATCTTTGGGTGTTAATGGCGGAGTAGCACGATGGATTCAACAGTGGCTGAATGGGAGATGTCAGAGAGTAATGGTGGATGGCTGTTTGTCAGGTTGGAAGCCGGTGACCAGTGGGGTGCCTCAGGGATCTGTGTTGGGTCCACTGTTGTTTGTCATGTACATCAATGATCTGGATGATGGGGTGGAAAATTGGATAAGTAAGTATGCAGATGATACTAAGATAGGTGGTGTTGTGGATAATGAAGTAGATTTTCAAAGTCTACAGAGAGATTTGGGCCATTTGGAAAAGTGGGCTGAAAGATGGCAGATGGAGTTTAATGCTGATAAGTGTGAAGTGCTACATCTTGGCAGGACAAATCAAAATAGGACGTACATGGTAAATGGTAGGGAATTGAGGAATGCTGTGGAACAGAGGGATCTAGGAATAACCGTGCATAGTTCCCTGAAGGTGGAATCGCATGTAGATAGGGTGGTAAAGAAAGCCTTTGGTGTGCTGGCCTTTATAAATCAGAGCATTGAATATAGGAGTAGGGAAGTAACGTTTAAAATTGTACAAGGCATTGGTAAGACCAATTCTGGAGTATGGTGTACAATTTTGGTCGCCTAGTTATAGGAAGGATGTCAACAAAATAGAGAGAGTACAGAGGAGATTTACTAGAATGTTGCCAGGGTTCCAGCAACTATGTTACAGAGAAAGGTTGAACAAGTTAGGTCTTTATTCTTTGGAGCGCAGAAGGTTAAGGGGGGGACTTGATTGAGGTCTTTAAAATGATTAAAGGGATAGACAGAGTTGACGTGGATACGTTTTTCCCATTGAGGGTAGGGAAGATTCAAACAAGAGGGCATGACATGAGAATTAAGGTACAGAGGTTTTGGGGTAACGTGAGGGGGAACTTCTTTACTCAGAGGGTGGTGGCTGTGTGGAATGAGCTTCCAGCAGAAGTGGTGGAGGCAGGATCGATTTTAACATTTAAGAGTAAAGTGGATAGGTATATGGATGTGAAGGGAATGGAGGGGTATGGTCTGAGTGCAGTTAGATGGGACTAGGGGAAAACAAATGGTCGGCACGGACTGGAAGGGCCGAGAGGGCCTGTTTCCGTGCTGTAATTGTTATATGGTTATATGGTTATATGGTTATATGGTCTCCATATACTGAATATTTGAAGGGGTAGCTGTTCTTGGCATCACAACTCAATGGGTACCCGGCAGGATTAGATGAAAATAACTCTCTGTTTTTCTTTTTGATTCGTATACATGTCTCTATTGACATCGCTATTTGAAATATATATATATATATATATATATATATATATATATATATATATATATAATAATACTTTGTTTTAATTAAATACATATAACAAGAATATATACATTTTTTTCTCTCTTCTCTTTCTCTTTCTATATAATCAAAATTATTAGTTAATTTTCTTATTCTTATTGATTAAAATCTATTATTTTCTTTTTACTTTCTAAAAAAATAGAAGTTTATAAGAATTATTCATATACTTGTTGAAATAAGTTGGTTGTGTATTTGAAAAGTTGTTATACCGTTGTCATGATGGATTACTTGTAATCAAAATATTACAAAGAATAGTGCATTCATTTGGACCATGGTATTGAAGCCGCTACCACCCATTCGTACATTTTAATTCGGAGTCACGTGAGTGACTACGTGAAGACCCCGCCAGCACGCATGCGCGACATATCGTCGAACGCATTGCTGAAGCGACAGTCGGGAGGAGCGCCGCTCCTCCAGCGCGAGTTTTGAAAAATTACTGAAGGTAAGTCTTAACTTTTCTGGTGAGCGTGGCGACTCGGTGTGATTTCTTTTTCAGAACGGAGGAAGCACCATGGAGTCGCGCAAGGGAGAGCAGCAGCTGATACCGCTGCTGTGGAAGCAGCCAGCAGCGTGCCGTCTCTCCAGAGCTGCAGGTGCTGCCAGCAGCTGCCGGCTTCTCGCCGCTACAGACCGCAGGTGCGCCGCGGTCGGCGGCAAAACCACCCGGAAGTCGGACAGGTCCGTTGACTCGGGTGGGTCCGGACCTGAAGACACCGCATTCCCGGATAGGGACGGCGGGCGTCTTTCCCGCGGGAGCGGATGGGGAGCAGTGCTCCAGCGTGACCTGCTTATGCATGGGCAGAGTCACAGTGGGTCTCCTCGCAGACCCACGGCAGCATCCTTTCAAGGACTGCCAAATGTCTCATCCTCTTCGCAGGGGAGCATTAGGGGTCAGAGCTGGGCTGACCCTGAAGAAGGGGCAATGGCTGAACAGTCAACTGTGAGGGGTGCCAGAAGAGAGAGCAGCAGAGGAATTGTGGGAACACATGCTGTACCAACTCAGGAAGGACTGCCTATACAAAGCTGCAAGCCAGGACAAAATACATGGATACAAACCAGCTACAGGAGCAAGCCATCAACTTTATGGCTGGGAAGTACATTGCTCCAGAGAACTCCATTCTCTTAAAGTACCAGCAGTCTATGACCCCATCTGGGGCAACAGGAGCCCATCTATAAGGAGCCAGGAGGGGAAGCTCCAGATGAAACTGCTGGCTGCTAAAATCACAGCAGTACAGGACAACTGATGGGGTTGATTTGCCTGAAGAGTTACTAGATGCTCTAGCAGACTGTGTAATACTCAGTGGAGATTAACAGTTACAGGAAGAGCATCAAGAAGTGCGGAATTATGCAAGACAAGTAGCACACAGGCGCCAAAATTGCTGTTGGGGGACCTCCCGAAGCAGGTGAAAGACCTGCATGAGGAAGCCAAGGCTATAGGCCTGATCAAGGTGCCAAGCACCTCTAAAACCCACTATCAACAGCAGCAGCACCCCTACACACCCACCAGACATCGGTGCTATGGAAGACCATCTGGTGGTGAAAGCTCGAAGGCCAGCCCACCTGCACAGCGGTCTTTCAGACCATGGCCCAGCCCGGCCTTCATGGAAAATGCGCCAACCCCTCAACGCAGCAACACAATACCAGAAGAAACAACTGCGGAGACAACCCACACAACACCGGTAACCATGGAGGTAGGTGGGTCTGGTTGTCTTAAAAAACATTGCATGTCCGATTCATCAAAAGTTGGGGGACGGTTGCACTTGTATCATCATATGTGCTGCACTTTTACCTCAGAACTTTTACATACTCAGAAGTATTCAGAATTACAAAATTGAATTTGCATACGAACTACCGTCCCAGTTCAGCATACGCCTAGCAGGAAGTTCATACTTCACAAAAAGAGAGAACAGCAGGCCATGCTGAACTGTTAAGACTAAACACAAAAGGGATTGAGAAAACAATCAGAGAATTTCAATCGTTCGTATCAAATATATTTATAAAAAACTAAAAAGATGGTGGTTGCCGTATCATTACAGATTTGACCGAACTAAATACTTCCGTTCAGTATGCCCATTTCAAAATAGACACGTTTGTCACACACAGGATCATTGTAAATACCTGAAATTTATCTGGATGGGACAGCTATGGCAGTATGCCTTATCCAATGGGTTGTCATCAGCACCCAGGCTATTACAAATTTATTAAAACCAGCTTTAGCATACTTAAAGAAACATAACCATATCGTCATGGCTTACCTTGATGATATTCTCATTGTAGGTGAAAATTGGAGCTAGCTACATTGGTGGTATCAGCCACAACACAGAGATTTAACGTACATCCAGATAAATCAAAATTGGAACCCTCCACTACCATGGATTATTTGGGGTTCACTATTGACTCTGTTCATATGTCTATCACCTTGCCACCAAACAAAGTGACAGACTTGATGGGAGTATGTAAAAGCCTCACTGGCATCAGGGAACCATCCATTCGGCAAGGAGCAAGAGTGATTGGGAAATTGGTGGCTGCGTTCCCAGCAGCACAATTGGACCACTCCATTATTAAAACCTGGAAGAGGGAAATTTTAGCTCTCAAAAATCATGCAGGCCATTTCAATAGGCCTATGCAACTACCAGGGAAAGTAAATCAGAATTAAACTGGTGGATAGAAATGTTCAACATTATCCTAACCCCATCACCCCATTCTATATACCTAGGGTACATTACAGACTGATGCCAGTGCTAAAGGTTGGGGAGCAACTAATACCACCGCAAGTTGTGGTGGCAGATGAGTGCACAAAAATTATTCTGTTTTAAAGCACTAGGAATTAATTATCTAGAAATGCTGGGAGCGTTTCATGGACTCAGGGCCTACTGCTCAGATGAGCACCAGTTGCATGTACGGTACAAATTGATACCACAGTGGGGGCCTATATATAATTATATGGGTGAAATAAAGTCGATATCATGTGATGAATTGGCTAATAATATCTGGCACTGGTGTCTGGGAGAGAGATTTGGATCTCAACCACTTACCTTCCAGGTAAGCTAAATACAGTGGCAGACACCAGGTCACGTAAATTCAACGACAACATTAAATGGATGTTGGATCGGAATGTGTTTACAGATACTGTAGACCGGTATGGGACACCAGATATCGACCTTTTTTCCATCCAGACTAATTCACCAACTACCAACATATGTTGCTTGGGAACCAGACCCAGGGGCAGCAGCGATGGACGATTTCTCGCTGCATTGGGGGGGGGGGGTGGGGGGATTTGTTTTGCTATGCATTTTCCCCTTCTGCCTCATCAGGCGAGTCTTACAATAATTTTGTAATTTTATTGTTGTAAACAAGACGCCGGAACGGGTACCATGGTTCCCAACAGTACAAAGATGGTCTCAGAACCCTGCATCTGGATCAACAACGGCCAAGGAGGTTGGCACACCCCGTGTGGGAAAGTATCCGTGCCATGACTGTATGAACTTGTTGATTTGCAGTTTCTGAACAGGCCATTTCTGGGATACGGACTCTCCGACAGGACGATCAATGCCATCTCAGCGTCGTGCAGGGAGTCCACGAGAAGACAGTACCTGACATATGTCAGGAAATGGGAAGTGTTCTGCACCAGGACGAACACTACATATGACTCAGCCACCAACACTGAAGTGCTGGAGTTCTGGCCACCCTTCATTTCGATGAAGGATTGAGTTACAGTGCCATTATTGTGCAAGGAGTGCCTATCTAATATCTGGGCAGAGGGAGTGATCACCTGGCTATAGGATCACACCCACTAGTACCTAAACGAATGAGGGGTATTTGTACTCTATCCCCCCCAGGCCCAGATACACCCATATATGGGACATAGGTAGTACACCATGTTACGAGGATGGACACCAATATCGGGGCTCACTCTGGACAAACTAATATCCTAGATGGGAATGATTATGGCACTTGGATCAGCACAACGGGTCCAGTCCTTACACAAGCTAGTATAGGACGTCATGTCTGTCACAAATGGCAGATAACCTGCTACATACAGGGGTACTTAAACAAGACTGACCCGGTTCCTCTGGCCAATATTAGAGTTCTGGCCTATCCTGCAGATAGTCGGCCCTGCATAGTGACACATATTTTCCAATATATAGTCACCAAGACACTTATGGGCACGGAGAGAGCTTTCTCATTAGCCATAAATGCCCTCACCTAAGGTCACAGTGCAAACCATATCTAGATGGTTAGGGTGGTATTACGTGCAGTGGTGGATACTAATGTTTCAAATTTCACTCCAACAGGGCTGCATCTACATCGGACGCTAGGATGATGGGAGTTCCTATGGACCACATCCTTGCCACAGCGGGGTGGAGCAATGAACGCATTCAATGCTTTATAATAAACCCGTGGCCGATCCTGAGACGTTTGCAGGGAAAAATTAAGTTCTGTAAAATAAATTACCCAATGTGGGGCATATTATTTTAGGTATGAATAATACCTTTATTGTTTTTCAGCACAGTGTCGTGTGTGAAATACGTTCATCCTCCTTCCCAGAATGGCAGTGTGTGAGCGTGGTCTCGTTCCAGGGCATGAAATCACAGAGCTTTGAAATCTTCACGTAGTCACTCACGTGACTCCGAAGTAAAATAGTAAGATTAAATGAGAACTTACCAGTTTGAAGTTTGATCTTTATTTTATGAGGTGTTACGATGAGGGATTACGTGCCCTCCGCTCCCAAAACCCTCTATTATAAAGTTCAACTGGTATGGAAGTTCTCTCTTATCTTACTATATTAGTCTACTCTGGTATCTGTGATTTCACACCACTGCTTTGAAGAATGTCGCGCATGCGTGCTGGCGGGGTCTTCACGTAATCCCTCATCGTAACTCCTCATAAAATAAAGATCAAACTTCAAACTGGTAAGTTCTCATTTAATCTTACTATTATAATGCATATCTTTGTAACATGATAAGTAAATACAAATCTTCACATCTGTACCTTGGTATTTTACCAATTAGCTTAATTCTGAAAGAACTAATTAGTTGAGGTTCATAAGTGATAGGATAAGAATTAGGCAGTTTGGCCCGTCAAGTCAACTCCGCCATTCAATCATGGCTGATCTATCTCTCCTTCGTAACCCCATTCTCCTGCCTTCTCCCCATAACCTCTGACACCTGTATTAGGTTGATGTTAGTTAGCTATTGATCTCTGTTTCTGTTTTGCAGGTGAAGAGACAAGTGTATATCTTCAAGCCCTTCCACTTTACTGCTCGAATATGATGACTTTATGCTACTTGGTCTTGGCGTACTTTGCGACACCACATTTGTTTGTTTTCTTGTGCCTGGCGAGACCTTTGTAGACGCATTACAGATGGGAGTGACACCTACTGATCACAAGTAAATTAACTTAATGTATGAAATGCGTGGTCCAAATTGTTTATGGGTGTTAAGTGACATTTAAACTGGGCTCAAAGTTGTAATTTGTGTTTTCATGAAACATAGAAACATAGAAACATAGAAATTAGGTGCAGGAGTAGGCCATTCAGCCCTTTGAGCCTGCACCGCCATTCAATATGATCATGGCTGATCATCCAACTCAGTATCCCGTACCTGCCTTCTCTCCATACCCTCTGATCCCCTTAGCCACAAGGGCCACATCCAACTCACTCTTAAATATAGCCAATGAACTGGCCTCAACTACCCTCTGTGGCAGAGAGTTCCAGAGACTCACCACTCTCTGTGTGAAAAAAGTCTTTCTCATCTCGGTCTTAAACATAGAAATTAGGTGCAGGAGTAGGCCATTCAGCCCTTCGAGCCTGCACCGCCATTCAATATGATCATGGCTGATCATCCAACTCAGTATCCCGTACCTGCCTTCTCTCCATACCCTCTGATCCCCTTAGCCACAAGGGCCACATCCAACTCACTCTTAAATATAGCCAATGAACTGGCCTCAACTACCCTCTGTGGCAGAGAGTTCCAGAGACTCACCACTCTCTGTGTGAAGAAAGTCTTTCTCATCTCGGTCTTAAAGGATTTCCCCCTTATCCTTAAGCTGTGACCCCTTGTCCTGGACTTCCCCAACATCGGGAACAATCTTCCTGCATCTAGCTTGTCCAACCCCTTAAGAATTTTGTAAGTTTCTATAAGATCCCCTCTTAATCTCCAAAATTCCAGAGAGTATAAACCGAGTCTATCCAGTCTTTCTTCATAAGACAGTCCTGACATCCCAGGAATCAGTCTGGTGAACCTTCTCTGCACTCCCTCTATGGCAATAATGTCCTTCCTCAGATTTGGAGACCAAAACTGCACGCAATACTCCAGGTGTGGTCTCACCAAGACCCTGTACAACTGAAGTAGAACCTCCCTGCTCCTGTACTCAAATCCTTTTGCTATGAAAGCTAACATACCATTCGCTTTTTTCACTGCCTGCTGCACCTGCATGCCTACTTTCAATGACTGGTGTACCATGACACCCAGGTCTCGCTGCATCTCCCCTTTTCCCAATCGGCCACCATTTAAATAATAGTCCGCTTTCCTGTTTTTGCCACCAAAGTGGATAACCTCACATTTATCCACATTATACTGCATTTGCCAAACATTTGCCCACTCACCCAGCCTATCCAAGTCACCCTGCAGTCTCCTAGCATCCTCCTCACAGCGAACACTGCCCCCCAGCTTAGTGTCATCCGCAAACTTGGAGATATTGCCTTCAATTCCCTCATCCAGATCATTAATATATATTGTAAATAGCTGGGGTCCCAGCACTGAGCCCTGCGGTACCCCACTAGTTACTGCCTGCCATTGTGAAAAGGACCCGTTTACTCCTACTCTTTGCTTCCTGTTTGCCAGCCAGTTCTCTATCCACATCAATACTGAACCCCTAATACCGTATGCTTTAAGTTTGTATACTAATCTCTTATGTGGGACCTTGTCGAAAGCCTTCTGGAAGTCCAGATATACCACATCCATTAGTTCTCCCTTATCCACGCTACTAGTTACATTCTCGAAAAATTCCACAAGATTCGTCAGACATGATTTACCTTTTGTAAATCCATGCTGACTTTGTCCAATGATTTCACCACTTTCCAAATGTGCTGCTATCCCATCTTTAATAACTGATTCTAGCAGTTTCACCACTACCGATGTTAGACTAACTGGTCTGTAATTCCCCTTTTCTCTCTCCCTCCCTTCTTAAAAAGAGGGGTTACATTTGCTACCGCCAATCCTCAGGAACTACTCCAGAATCTAAAGAGTTTTGAAAGATTTATCACTAATGCATCCACTATTTCCTGAGCTACTTCCTTAAGTACTCTGGGATGCAGCCTATCTGGCCCTGGGGATTTATCGGCCTTTAATCTATTCAATTTACCCAACACCACTTCCCGACTGACCTGGATTTCACTCAATTCCTCCTTTGACCCACAGTCCCCTGCTATTTCAGGCAGATTATTTATGTCTTCCTTAGTGAAGACGGAACCAAAGTAGTTATTCAATTGGTCTGCCATATCCTTGTTCCCCATGATCAACTCAACTGTTTCTGACTGCAAGGGACCTACATTTGTTTTAACTAACCTCTTTCTCTTCACATATCTATAAAAACTTTTGCAGTCAGTTTTTATGTTCCCTGCCAGTTTTCTTTCATAATCTATTTTTCCTTTCCTAATTAAGCCCTTTGTCCTCCTCTGCTGGTCTCTGAATTTCTCCCAGTCCTCTGGTATGCTGCTTTTTCTGGCTACTTTGTACGCATCATCCTTTGCTTTGATACTATCCCTGATTTCCTTGTTATCCACGGATGCACTACCTTCCCCGATTTATTCTTTTGCCAAACTGGGATGAACAATTTTTTGTAGTTCATCCATGCAGTCTTTAAATGTCTTCCATTGTATATCCACCGTCAACCCTTTTAGAATTAATTGCCAGTCAAATCTTGGTCAATTCACGTCTCATACCCTCAAAGTTACCTTTCTTTAAGTTCAGAAACCATTGTTTCTGAATTAAACAATGTCACTCTCCATCCTAATGAAGAACTTAACCATATTATGGTCACTCTTGCCCAAGGGGGCACGTACAACAAGACGGCTAATTACCCCTTCCTCATTACTCAAAACCCAGTCTAAAATAGCCTGCTCTCTCGTTGGTTCCTCTACATGTTGATTTAGATAACTATCCCGCATACATTCCAAAAAATCCTCTTCCTCAGCACCCCTGCCAATTTGATTAACCCAATCTATATGTAGATTGAAGTCACCCATTATAACTGTTTGCCTTTGTCGCACGCATTTCTAATTTCCTGTTTGATACCATCCCCAACCTCTCTGCTACTGTTAGGTGGCCTGTACACAAACACCCACCAGCGTTTTCTGCCCCTTAGTGTTTTGTAGCTCTACCCATACCGATTCCACATCCTCCAAGCTAATGTCCTTCCTTTCCATTGCTTTAATCTCCTCTCTAACCAGCAACGCTACCCCACCTCCTTTTCCTTTCTCTCTATCCCTCCTGAATATTGAATATCCCTGGATGTTCAGCTCCCAGCCTACGTCACCCTGGAGCCATGTCTCTGTGATCCCAACTATATCATAATCATTAATATCTATCTGCACGTTCAACTCGTCCACCTTATTACGAATACTCCTTGCATTGAGACACAAAGCCTTCAGGCTTGTCTTTACAAACGCATTTACCCCTTATACAATTATTGCTGAAAAGTGGCCCTTTTTGATTTTAGCCCTGGTTTTGTCTGCCTGCCACTTTTACCTTTCACCTTGCTACCTAATGCTTCTACCCTCATTTTACACCCTCCTGGCCTCTCTGCTCTTGTACCCATCCCCCTGCCACATTAGTTTAAATCCTCCCCGACAGCACTAGCAAACACTCCCCCAAGAACATTGGTTCCATTCCATTCCAGGTGCAAACCGTCCTGTTTGTACCGGTCCCACCTCCCCCAGAACTGGTCCCAGTGCCCTAAAAATTTGAATCCCTCCCCCTTGCACCACTTTTCAAGCCACGTATTCATTTGCATTATCCTCCTATTTCTACTCTGACTGGCCCGTGGTACTGGTAGTAATCCGGAGATTACTACCTTTGAGGTCCTACTTTTAAGTTTATCTCCTAGCTCCCTAAATTCACCTTGTAGGACCTCATCCCTTTTTTTACCTATATCGTTGGTGCCAACATGCACCACGACAACTGGCTGTTCACCCTCCCCCCTCCAGAATGTTCTGCAGCCGTTCAGTGACATCCCTGACCTTTGCACCAGGGAGGCAACATACCATCCTGGAGTCTCGTTTGCGGCCGCAGAAACGCCTATCTATTCCCCTGACAATTAAATCCCCTATTACTATTGCCCTTCCCCTCTTTTTTCCCCCTTCATGTGCTGCAGAGCCACCTATGGTGCCATGAACCTGGCTGCTGCTGCATTCCCCTGATGAGCCATCTCCCTCAACAGTATCCAAAATGGTATACCTGTTTAGGAGGGAGATGACCGCAGGGGACTCCTGCACTACCTGCCAACTGCTTTGCCGGCTATTGGCCATCCGTTCCATTCTTGTCCTCCTACCTTTTGCCTGCGGTGTGACCAACTCACTGTACGTGCTATCCACGACTTTCTCCGCATCGTGGATGCTCCAGTATGAATCCAGCCGCAGTTCCAATCGTTCAATGCGGTCTGCCAGGAGCTGCAGCTGGACACACTTCCTGCAAACGTAGTCACCAGGGACACCGACCATCTCCCTGATCTCCACATGTTGCAGGCTGAACAAACCACGGGGCCAATCTCTACTGCCATACCTTACTCCCAATTTACTCTGTATTAAATATTTTAAAAAAAAAAACCACAAAAACTTATCCTTTAAACTTTACTACTAAATACTGAATCCCTAACTCCCAGAATCCCTAACTCCCAGAAGGCAGAAATGTAAAATAGTAAACCCGGGGTTGCACCCAATCAGCTGCTTCCTCGGGTCCTCTTCCACCAATCAGCGGCTTCCTCAAAAAAAAAACCCACTTCTCCAAATGGAATGTTATGGATTTTGGTAAGCCTCTGGAAAAACAAGCCCCGCGCTTGATTTTTATCCTTACCGGTCGGGTGTCGCTCCTCCCCCTCCTTCACTTCCAACGGCTCCTGTGAGCCTCTGGAAAAACAAGCCCCGCGCTTGATTTTTATCCTTACCGGTCGGGTGTCGCTCCTCCCCCTCCTTCACTTCCAACGGCTCCTGTGGGCCTCTGGAAAAACAAGCCCCGCGCTAGATTTTTTATCCTTACCGGTCGGGTGTCGCTCCTCCCCCTCCTTCACTTCCAACGGCTCCTGTGGGCCTCTGGAAAAACAAGCCCCGCGCTAGATTTTTATCCTTACCGGTCGGGTGTCGCTCCTCCCCCTCCTTCACTTCCAACGGCTCCTGTGGGCCTCTGGAAAAACAAGCCCCGCGCTAGATTTTTATCCTTACCGGTCGGGTGTCGCTCCTCCCCCTCCTTCACTTCCAACGGCTCCTGTGGGCCTCTGGAAAAACAAGCCCTGCGCTAGATTTTTATCCTTACCGGTCGGGTGTCGCTCCTCCCCCTCCTTCACTTCCAACGGCTCCTGTGGGCCTGTGAAGTTGTGAAGTTGTGAAGTCTGTTCACAGCTGGTTCTCCATGCTCCTAGTGTGTTGAAACCGGAGCCACAGAGGGTCGCTGCATGACGGAAGAAGGGGTGACGTGATGACAGGCGTTGAGGTCCCAGTTGCTGTGAATCCTGGGTGAGGTGGGTGCACACCAGCCTGCGGGTGAAGTACTCTCTGCGAAGCCTGGCGTGAGCGACACCTGCGAGCACCGGCAGATGATCCGTCTGAGTAGGACATAGGCAGACAGTGATGATCCGGATGGTGTCATTGAGGATGGCGTCTAGCTTGCTAGTATGAGCGCTGCAGCACCATTCTGGGGCTGTGTACTCAGCGGCGCTGTACACGAGTGCAAGAGCACTGGTTCTGAGAGGAGATGTCCTGGTGCCCTATGACGATCTAGACAAGCAATGCAGGAGGTTGTTCCGCGCCGAGACTTTAGCATGGAGAGCTTCAAGGTGTTGCTTGTAGGTCAGCTGCCGATCCAGTTTCACACCAAGGTATGTAGGAAATGGGTTATAGGGTAGGGGTGATACATTGAGGGTGGCGGTTAGCTGGCTTTGAGTTTTCTTGTTGTTCAGGTGAAAGGCCGTTGTGGTGCTTTTTGCCACACTCAGTTTTAATCTCCAGGTCTGAATGCAGCCCGCGAAAAGTTCCATATCTACTTAAAGCACATCCTCAATGTTTGACCAACTCCTGTCTGAATGCAGTAGGGCCAGGTCATCTCCGTATCCATACTGGCGCGAGGTAGTGCGTGGAAGATCGCTGATAAAGAGATTGAAAAGAATGGGAGCCAGTACCGAGCCTTGGGGGACTCCGTTTCTTAGGTGTTGCAGTCGGCTAGATTGTCTGTCGCTGGTCTTGAGAACAAAACTGCAGTTGGCCAGGATGTTGGCAAGGAACCGCACTAAATGGCGGTCAGGAATGGTGCGGGGGAGCTTCAAGATGAGGCCCTGGTGCTACACTGTATTGTAGGCAGTGGTGAGGTCCACCAGTGTGACGCCCACCTTGCGAACCTTTTCGAAACTGTCTTCGATGTCAATAGTCAGCTTGACTATTTGGTGGGTAGTGCAGCGTCCCGTACAAAAGCTTGTACAGGGCACAGAGGAGTGAGATGGGCCGATATTTCCTTGTGTTGTCCACACGCTTGTTTGGATTTGGTAGCACGATGACGGTGGCTTTCCACCAGATCTTCGGAATGGACTGACGAATGAGACAAGAGGAGTTGAACTCACGGAGCCAGACCAGGCATTTAGGACGGCAGTGTTTCAGGAATTCTGGGGGGATGTTATCAGGACCCTGGGCTTTTCCGCATTTCAATTGAGTGATGACAGGAGAGAGTTCTGTAGAGGAAAAGGGTGCTGACAGGAGCTTTCCAAAGATTAGTGGTTTCCTGTTTGACAGAGCGAGTTTGATTCTTGTCCACGTCTTTGAAGTGGCCGTTGGCCAGGAGCTGGTGGGTGATGGAGTTGGCCGTGACGGGGTAATGCTTTGGGCGGGTACTTCCACCGGTGAGGCAATTGAAGGTCTTCCAAGCCACCTTACTGGAGTATGCGAAGTCGATTTCTTGGACTGTCCCTTCCCACTGCTCTCTGACTTCTTGTCGAGGCAGGTTGTCAGTTCCGTAGCCTTGGAGGCAGCTTCTTCGCAAGGTTCAGCATCCAGGAATGCGTCGTAGCATGCGTCACACTCTTCGTCCCATGTGGGGATGTACCGGCAATGATAGCCGCGAGGAATGGAACTCTTCGCTGCCCTGATGAGGAATTTGCAGAAGGCTGAGTAGGCTTTGTCCTGATCGGTGGAGGTGGGGGTGGGAAGGCTGTCGATCCAGAAGTCCTCCAGACTTGTGAACTGGTCCCACCTGGCCTTGCGGAGATTCCACTTCTTCGCAGGGTTGGTTGGGTCCGGCTTGATGGGGTTGTCCGGGATAATCAGAGATGGGCGATGTTGTTTATTTCGGGAAGTGATCCAGGATGATATGGTGTGAGGATGGTCCATACAGGTTTGCAAAAGCCAAGTGACGGTTGGTAGTGGTGTTACACCTGCCTGAGTGGAAGCTGTCCAGTTGTTTTGGGTTGTACATGAGTTGAAAGGCAGTAGCTGAGGCCCAGTCTTCTACTACAGCACCATCTGAGTTAGTTGAACAGTAGCCCCAGGTGGTGCTGTGGCAGTTAAAGTCTCCGGTGTAGATGCAGGGCGAATCAAAGTTGCGGATGGAGTCTTTGTAGAGCCTGGTAGAATGTAGATTGTATACATTGATGACCATGACACCTTCGACTTGCGTTGCTGCCCATTCCACGTCGAGTCCAGAGGGGACACTGCAGTCGCTTTCCATTTTGCTGTGTTCCTTACAAAAGTGGCAATCCTGTGGGTGTCGCTCTCGGTGTTGGTGACCAGGGTATAACCAGGGATCTTCAGATGGGAGCTATCACTTTTGTGAGTCTCTTGGAGCAGGATAGCAATGACTTTGTGGGTCTGTAGCAGATGTTCAATGATAGTGGTCTTGTCCTTGGTGAGGTCTTTCACGTTCAGCTGAAGCAGGGTGATACCATCCGGTTCGACATCTGTAGATGCCCGCCCTAAAAAGGTCGCATGCTCCTGGTTGGTGCATAACTGCGGCGACTGAGGTCAGTTGACAGGGCTCACTATGGGGAGATCAACAACATGAGCCCTATGTGTTATATAAAGCAGTTATATAAAAGCTCTAAATGCAAAATTTAGGTATATTTTTGAAGTGTTAAAACAATGTTATTTAACTCTGCTCCTTGGGAATGAGGATGTCAGAGAGAGATTATATTGAGAGATTATATTTCTGCTTGGAAAATGCATTTATTACATTTGAAGTGATGTGCAGATTTGAGGAAAGTACTGAGTACATTAGAATATAATTTATCTATTACTCTCATCTTCGTTATGTTGCCATTAGGGTACAATTTAGAACTGCACTTTTGGAAATTATTTTGTTTGACAAAGTTTTTATTAAAAGTTAAAATGGATCACATTCGTTTTGACTCTTTTGTCAACTGTATTTATATTTGAGTGAAAATCGCGACCAAAAGATGGGCTGAATTGTGTTACATGTTTACTTCTGCCATAATGTCACTGCCATAATGTCTCTACCATAGTGGCTACCAAGGGTATTTAGCTGCACCTTGACCCACTGCGCTTCTATGGTAACACAAGTGTGCTGGCCACCAGCATTAAGGATGTCGCACCCCAGCCACTCCGCCCCTCTCCCATCAGGCAAGAGGTATAGAAGTTTGTAAACACACACCTCCAGATTGAGAGACAGTTTCTTTCCAGCTGTTATCAGGCAACTGAACCATCCTACCAACAACTAGAGAGCAGTCCTGAGATAGATGACTTGAGATTAAAGAACAATATTCCATTAGCCTTTTAAAATATTCTCTGTAACCATTCATTTAGTGCTGTCTGTCCTCACAAACACTCATTGTTTTGCTTCCCCACTTACTAACCTTCTTTCCGCTGACTGATTAGCACGCAACAATCCCTGTACCTCGGTACACGCGACAATAAACTAACCTAGATTCTTCACACCTTATGCCATACAAAGTTTCAACCATTTACTTAATCCGCCAACAATGGTTCAGTAAACAGTAATCATGAACTTATAAAAAATATCAGTGGGTACAAAGTTTATTTTGGGCCCCCTTCCCTTCTCCATTAGTCATCCTGTTTTGACCCACTGCCGGTTTTGCCATGAGCTGTAGCCTGTAAGGCAAAACGGGGTATGAAAGATGAGAGAGGGGTGGAATGGAGCGCTCTGTTGATTTTCTGCATTTGAGGCCCAATGCTCCTATACTCCCGCCATGACAAATATAAGTAAAGTAAAAGGATTAGAAAGAAGAAAGCACATTTGTTTCGAATTTCGAATCACGGCATAAAGATTTGTTGTTCTGGCAATGTTTGATTCAATACCTAGTCTGGCCAAATCCACAAGACATTGTAGACCTTAAATAATTCTTAATCAGCTTGAGTTTGCTAAATGACCTCTCTGCAGAAGCTACTGATGCTGGAATTGTTAATAGTATTATTAAGCTAACACAAACATCTGGAAACAGGTCACCAAGTCTATACTCTGTTCACAAGTTCAACAGATCTAATGTTTTAACTGTGCATTTACAAAATTCACCCGTCCCACAAAACAACACACTCAGACACGCACTCACCCACTCGCTCACTCACCCACTCACCACACTCACTACACTCACAGACTCACTTACACTCAACCCACACACTCACTCACTCGCACATCAAACTCACTCACTCGCATCCCACCTCACACTCACCCACTCACACACACACCACTCACTCATTCATCCACCAACTCACTCATTCACACCCACTCACTCACCACACACCCACTCAAATCACCCACTCCACTCTCCACACACACACTCCACCCACTCACACTCACACCACACACACCCTCACTCACACCATCACACACACCCACTCTCACACACCACACACTCACTCTCACACACTCACACACACCCACACTCACACCCACCCACTCAATCACCCACTCACACACACACCCACACACACACTCACCCAGGCCCGGGCCACTGAAACAGCGGCGGCCGCCAACTCTCACCACCTCCCCGGGCGGAGCTTTGTTTTGTTAATTTAATGGAAAAGATCCCATTAACAAAGCTTGGTTTGCCATTGTTCAGTGCACTGTTCAGTATGTGCTTAGCATTGTGGGGAGATTTGTTATTAATTTAGGAGTGTGTGTTCCACATTATTTCCTCAATTATTATTCTTCTGAAGTAGTATGATGAAGGGTCTCGACGCGAAAGGTCACCCATTCCTTCTCCAGAGATGCTGCCTTACCCGCTGAATTACTCCAGCGTTATGTGCCTAATCTTGGATTATAAATTGTAAGCCAGGTTACGTGGAGGAGGAAAACTTGTAACCTCTTAAAAAGAAACGGGAGGAGACTGGGGATCAATTGGAGGTGTCTCAACATCCGTGAGTGAATGGATGAGCTGGACAAATGCAAGATTTCCGAGGGTTTCCAGAAAAAAGTTGACACATGGAACTGGAGATACCAATTAGCCATTGGATTTGGCGGAATATTCAGGAGATTAACGAATTATGTGGATTGTATGTTTACTCTTAAAGTGGAGAAACCGTCTTCAAGAACAAACCCGTTACAATTTAGCTTCCACCAGAAAACTTTAAAAGTCATTCAACCAGTAATTGGGTGTGGTACAAGATAGATAGACTCCAAAGCGCTCGCGGGGTGTCAGGCGGCTTCTGGAGAACTGGATAGGTGACGTTTCACGGGTCGGGAACCCTTCATTGATATGTGCTACTATTCGGGGGTCAGGCAGATCTCAAAAGTAAAAGGATAGTGTCATTTTGGGCCAGCGTGACCCTTCGTCACCTTATGAACTCCGTTTTTCCCAGAGGATTCTGCTTAACTTACTGAGTTACTCCAGCACTTTGTGTCATATCATTTTTATCAGCCGCATCTGCAAATGCCAAATGTACCGTTTTTACAATTCGGGACCCTCGTTGATGAGGTCACTATAAACAAAATGAAGGATAGGGGGACGAGACAGCGACTGTTGGCAAGGCAGCCACTGCTGGCGTAACCGGTGGATATTATATGTTATAATGAACATTGTAGATGAATGCAAGGAACCATACACAAGTACAACGGACTGATCCAAGAGGAATTACCAGATGTGCAGTATATAGCTTTTTCAGCAAGGTGGCCGAACATTTCAGAGACCTGGTATTTAATCTAATGAGGTAAGTTGGAGGATCGGTACTTATCTTAGAGAGACACCAAATGCTGGAGATAATCAGCGGACAGGCCAGTATCTCTGGAGAAAAGGAATGGGTGACATTTCGGGTCTGGGCCCTTCTTCAGTACTATTACCCCCCAGTTTGGGGAAAACTGTTTCAGCAATTGGTGTACAGTTATAGAGGACCATGAGTACATTCCGGAATGGACTTTGTTTTCATACACTGATTAAAAGTCAGAAGCGTTTATCTTTGCGACCTAGCGAAACTTGCTCGATATTTCCTAAAGCTCCTTGCTAATCAATCAATGCCCTTGTCCATTTTATTCATGTATCGGAGAACCCTCGTTACGTTCGTTAAATCCAGGCTCAAAAGGCCGTGACATAATATAAAATAACTACTATGTTCCCCCTATTTTGACGTCATTTTTAAAAATAAGACGCACCCTTCACAAATGAATCTCCATCCCGACTTGTTCGTTTGTTGACGAGTGCGAGCGCACGATTCCGAAATCATTGCTGTATCTTATCAGCATCCGGATTGCATTATCCGCGCTGTCTGACCTTTTCTAGTTGTTTGCCACTCAAAACAAACCGATACAACCCGTACAGGGACAGCGGTTAAAACATGGCTCACTCGGGGACAGGAACCGCTTTGTCCCGGTCCCTTTCGCCGCTTGATGCTTCCCTGTGAGGGGGGGGGGGTAGGCGGGGGATGGCACTAGGACCCCAGCTGGCCCGTCAGACCACGTTGCTGTCTGCCCACCCCCCCCCGCCCACCCCCCCATGGTGGCGTGTTTGAGGGGGGGGGGCCGGTGAGTGGGGGATGTGGGGGGCTGGAGAGGCGAGGGTCGGCGGGGGTGTCGCTCAACAGCTGGAGGCCAGGGGGGAGCTGGAGTACAGCACGGGCTAGCAGCATCGGTGGCTTTCTGACACAGTGAAGGGCGGCCACAGGGGCTCCCGCCTGGGGAGGTGGTCGAGAGTTGGCGGCCGCCGCTGTTTCAGTGGCCCGTGCCTGGGGGTGTGACGTGGTGTGTGTGTGAGTGGGTGGGTGTGAGTGTGGGTGAGTGTGTGAGTGGATTGGTGATTTGAGTGGGGTGTGAGTGGGTGGTAGTGCGTGTTGTGTGAGTGAGTGGTGTGTCGAATGTGCGGTCTGTGTGAGTGTGATGGGTGTGTGGTGAGTTGTGTGTGAGGTGAGTGAGGGGTTGTGTGTGAGTGTGATTGAGAATGGTTAGTGAGCGAGAGTGTGTGTGTGAGGGAGCTGAGTGTGTGTGTGTGAGGTGATGGTGTGTGTGGTGTTGTGAGTGATCTGAGTGGGTGAGGTGGTGAGTGTGAGATGGGGTGAGTGTGTGAGTGGAGTGGGGTTGTGTGAGTGGTGTGAGTGTGTGTGATGTGTGTTGAGTGTGTGTGTGTGAGTGGGTGTGTGTGAGTGTGAGTGAGCGGGTGTGTGTGTGAGTGGGTGTGTGAGCGAGTGGGTGAGTGCGTGTCTGAGTGTGTGTGTTTGTGGGACAGTGAATTTTGTAAATGCACAGTTAAAACATTAGATCTGTTAGGTATTGAATCAAACATTGCCAGAACAACAAATTTTTATGCTGTGATTCGAAATTTGAAACAAATGTGCTTTCTTCTTTCTAATCCTTTTACTTTACTTATATTTGTCATGGCGGGAGTATAGGAGCATTGGGCCTTAAATGCAGAAAATCAACAGAGTGCTCCATTCCACCCCTCTCTCATCTTTCATACCTCGTTTTGCCTTACAGGCTATAACTCATGGCAAAACCGGCAGTGGGTAAAAACAGGATGACTAATGGAGAAGGGAAGGGGGGCCCGAAATAAAACTTTGTAACCACTGATAAAATTCCTCTCAGAGGCCTGGTGTACAAGCACACCCAGGGTCTCGTTGCACCTCACTTTTTCCTAATCTGACACCATTCAGATAATAGTCTGCCCTTTCTGTTCTTGCCACCAAAGAGGGATAACCTCACATCTATCCATATTATACGCATCTGCCATGCAACTGCCCACTCACCGGGAGTTACACCCTGCATCTTATCGCAGCTCATACTGCACCAGCTTTGTGTCATCCGCAAACATGGAGATGGTCACATTTAATTATCTTGTCTAAATATTTATATTGTAAATAATCTTGGGTTCCAGCACTGAGTTTTAGTCACTGTGTGCCATTCTGTAAAGGACCGGTATTTCATTCCTCCTCTTTGCATTCTGTATGCCAATTCTCTAATCCATGACAATGCCCTACCCCCATTACATGTGCTCTAATTTTGCATACCAATCTCTTGTGTGGGACCCAGTCTTCAAAGTCCTTTTGAATAGTCCAAGTACACCACATCCATTGGCTCTCCCTTATCCATTCTGCTTGTTACATCCTCAAAAAGATTCCAGAAGTTTAGTCAAGTCATCCCCTTGAATAAACACCCAACACAGTCAAAATAAATCTTCGCCCCCTACATTTTTTATTACTCTTTTAGAATAGTGAGATTCGTTGACGGAATTTATACTGACAAGCATGGGAAAAACAAATTAGTTCAACCATAACGAAAGAATTTGGGATGAAGTCTACAACATATACATCAATGTTCGTTAAACAGCAGACATTTTCCCCTTTTTTAATACAATTAAATGTACTACATAGATTGCATTATCTAAAAACACAATTAAATAGAATTCCTTCCTAATATCTCCTTATCTGTCATTAAATGTCAATACTCTGAGGCTAATTTAACCCATTACCTTGTAAGTTGCATTAAATATTAAAACTTCCGGTGGCGTATGGAGCCATAGGTATAGCGCCAGCCAGCTCCGCAAAAAAATTGTAAAAAAACGGGGGGTTTTAAAAGACTTACCGGCTGCCTGCAAAAAACTGCTTGCTGTTTACTTCACCGACTGTGCCGAGTGAGTGACGTCATCAGGCGCGCGACGAACTATGTCGGTCACACGGAGCCCTACCGACAAGGTAAAAGGTAGACCACCGGCAGAGACCGGGAGAGGCCCAAGTGAAGCCTCGGAGTCGTGTAGGACTCGATCCCTGGAATATGAGTCCCAAAAATCCAGGACAAAAAAACTCGAAGAGTGAGGAAAACTGAAATCTTTTATTTCTCATCAGATGGTTAGCTTAAAGGAAGAATTAAAGGGAGAAATAAAAGATGTAAAGGAAGAAATAAATCAAATAAATAGTTTGATGGATACTCAGCTGAATCAGATGAAATATCAACTGAAAGACTTAAATACAAGAAACAAAGTTAAATATTGAAAAAACGGTTAAGAAAATGTCGGATGAATTAAAGGAAGAATTGTATTGAAATGTTTAACGTGCCTGGAGGAAAAGATGGAATAAAAAACTGGAAAAGTTTAAAAAAGACATCGATAATAGGATTAATCCTATTGAAAGAAATACAGAAACAACAGATGGCTGAAATAAAAGAACCTTGAGCAATCAGCTGAGACGAATGCTTTGACTACAGCGATCCTGTTTACAGAAAAACGAACGTCTGATGAGCATGCTGACTAAAGACAGCAGAGAAGAATGTACTGGTACTGAGCTAGAAGGACATCAGAGAAGGGGGAGCAAAATCTGAGAATTGTAGGGATTCCTGAGGGGTCTAAAGAATATCGACGGCCTCGAGAGTTCACTGCTAAATTACTCAAAGAAGTTCTATCTCTGGAGAAATGCCTTTATTAGCTCGTGCTCACAGAGTCAGTAGACGTCAGACCAGACCCAACGCTCCTCCAGACAAATGATTATAAAGGGTACAATTTGTGATTTTGTTCTGGATGAGATTATGCGGAAAGCTTCGAAAACTAAAAACTTGACATTTGAAGGTCAAAGGATTAGTATCTATCGAGACTATCCACCAGAGGTCGCCAGAAATCGAAAGGCATTCAATGAGCCAAAAGTCTTATGCGTGGAGTAGAAAATCTGAGATACGGTTTGAATTACCCAGCGACTTTAAGTGTTTCTATAAGAATGTGGAATACTTTTTCAAGACCCCAACCGCAGCATTGGAATTTGCTCAGCAGCTCAAGACTTGAAGAGTACCTACAAGCAAGTAATATACTGACTTTTTCATTCTCAGATATTCAAACATGGACCTTTAATATTTACTGAGACTCTTCAAGATGATATTTGGACTTGATGGAATAGACAATGTCGAATGGATGGAGAGGAATAAAACGAGATTCGACAACGTCATCTGGATATCTGGACATTGATAATTTAGTTCTAACATATAACTATAATATAAATAATAACACACACATTAAGATTATAACACGGTTTTATTATTAGTTTTTCCCACCCTTTTTTTTATTATTAGGAATGTTCACTATTATTAATCTCTATTACTAATAATTAATAACTAATTTTTCCTTTTTGAATTGAATTATTGTATGTTATTCTTCTTTTTATATAGCCTTTGTATTTTTTATGTCTAATATTATTTAGATTTTTAAGTTAGCTTTTTGATATTGATATTTTTAAAGGATGAATTTTTTTATTCTTCCTCTTTTTTCTTTCTCTCTCCCCTTCCTGTTTTTTTATTATCATTCCCCCTCCCTTTTTTTTTTAAAAATTATATATATTATACCCCCGTTAAAATATTGTTAAGGAATAATAATTCCCTAATTCCAGGAGCTGGTCGTGTTAATAACATCGATGACGGAAGTCGTTAGATGTATAGCCATCTTAATATGGCTGGCACAAACTACATCGATTCTAGATGTAGTTCTTTTTACTTCTACACACAATACCTCTATTTATTTTTTATCTATCTTTTATATCTATAGTAATCTTTGGTTTGATTGGAGTAATATAATGTACCAGGGAGATATATTCATGAGGGGCAAAAAAGAGATTTAAATTACATCCATTCAGGGTTCAGGTGTAAGGTTGGGTTTATCGCGCTGATCCTTAGATCCTGCAGATCCCCATAAATCTAAATGCAAGACTTAAAAAGAAATACGGGGAATGAGGGATTAACATTCTGCAGTTGGAATGTTAAAGGTATTAATGAACCGATAAAGAGAGGAAAAGTATTGACATATTTAAAGCAAGTAAAGCTGATGTAATTTACATTCAAGAGACCCACCTAAAAAAAAGAGGCGGAAAACAGGTTGAAAGCTAAATGGATAGATAAAAATATATCATTCTTCTTTTACACATAAATCAAGAGGTGTAGCAATATTATTCGTAAAGGTACTTTATTTAAACATATATCAACCATAGATGATAAAGATGGTAGATATATTATTGTGATAGGAGAATTAATACAGAAAAAAGTGATTCTTGTTAATATATATGGACCAAATTTCGATAGTCCATTGTTTTTTAAAAAAGTATTTAATAATATTCCGGAATTAACGCAATATAATTTGATAATTGGTGGAGATTTCAACTGTACATTAGATCCTTACTTAGACAGATCTACAAAACAAAGAAAAAAAACAAATCACATTCTAGTGATTTGCTGAATGCATATATGCAAACGACCAATATTAAAGATGTTTGGAGAACAGAAAACCCTACAGGACGAGAATATTCTTTTTACTCCCCAGTGCATAAAACTTACTCAAGGAATAGATTATTTTTTGGTGGATGCAAAACTTATTTCACTTACTTATGAAGCTAAATATGATAATATAATAATCTCAGATCATGCCCCAGTAACGTTTAAAATTAAAATTAATAATAAAATAGAAAATTTAGGACAGTGGAAATTTAATCCACAAATTTTAAAAAACAAAGCCACTCAGGAATATATCATAACTCAAATTAAATTTTTTTTTGAAATAAATGCATTAGGGTTAGGGTTAGGTTAGGGTTAGGGTTAGGGTTAGGGTTAGGTTATTGTGGGAAACATTTAAGGCTATCTTCGCGGAATAATGATTTCTTCACAAGCATTTGACAATAAAAAGATTCGGAAAGAACAACAAGATCTAGAAAAGGAGATTAAGGAATTAGATATACAGAATGCAATAAAACCAGATACGATATTATATAATAAAATTGTTATATTGAAATTTAAATTAAATAAAATATATACAGATCAAGTGATAAAATTTTACCAACATACTAAACAATTACAGTTTGAATTGGGGATAAGCCCCAAAAAACTGCTGGCTCGACAATTAAGGAAAATGAAGCGGAAAAATTATTACATAGGATTAAATCACAAAACGGTGACTTATTAATACAACCTAAAGATATTAATGAAAGATTTATGCAATATTATAAAAATTTATACACTGCTAAAACAACAGTAAGTAAAATAGAAATAGATGCATTTATAAAAAAATGTAACTTGAAAGGACTGGATTTACAAAATAGAAAATTATTAAATGCTGGATATTTCAATAAATGAAATCAAAGAATCTATTAGATCATTAAAAAAACGGTAAAACACCGGGACCTGATGGTATAGGTTCGGAATTTTATAAAACATTTCATGAATATATAGTCCCATATCTAAAATCATTATATGAACAGATATATACAGAACAGAAGCTTCCAGATACATTGAACGAATCTATTATAACACTCATACCTAAAAATAAATAAAGATTTGGACGAACCAGGATCATATAGAGCAATAGCTCTATTAAATACAGATCAAAAATATTAACAACAATATTAGCAAAAAGATTGAGTTCAGTTGTTAATGAATTAATACATCCGGATCAAACTGGATTTATACCAAAAAGATATTCTTCATATAATCTAAGACGATTGTTTAA
Organism: Okamejei kenojei; assembly: GCA_035221665.1. Lineage (NCBI taxonomy): Eukaryota > Metazoa > Chordata > Chondrichthyes > Rajiformes > Rajidae > Okamejei > Okamejei kenojei. Next base: position 1,809,292 of record CM069159.1, read on the forward strand.
TATTATATATTCGAAAAGAAGTGATAAAAAAAGACTTAGTAGTTATTTCGCTTGATGCAGAAAAGGCTTTTGACCAAGTGGAATGGCCTTATTTATTTTCGGTGATGGAAGCCTTTAAACTAGGAGAGGAGTTTATTACTTGGATTAAATTATTATATGCAAATCCAATAGCTAGAATAACAACAAATCGAATGTTATCAATTAAATTTAATTTATCACGAGGTTGTAGGCAAGGTTGCCCTTTATCACCTTTATTGTTTGCATTAGCAATAGAACCACTTGCTCAGAGGGTAAGACTACACCCGGAAATATATGGATATGATACCGCAGATACTAAGAATAAAATTTCCTTGTATGCAGATGATGTAATTACTTTATATCACTCAACCAGAAATAAGTATTCGAAATTTGTTAAAACTAATAAAGGAATTCGGATCATTTTCAGGATACAGTATTAATTGGAATAAAAGTGAACTTATGCCAATAACACCTGAATAAGTTACATATATTACAACAATTTCCTTTTAAGATAACAAATGAAAATATTAAATATCTTGGGATTTTTGTTACAAAAAGATTTAACTCTCTATTTAAATCTAATTTCCCCCCATTACTAAATAAATTAAATAAGAATATCTCATATTGGAAAAGTTTACCTATCTCGATGATAGGGAAAATTAATGCAATAAAAATGATTTTTTCTCCCACAATTATTATATTTAATTTCAATTAATCCCGATATATCTTCCAAAAATTTTTTTTTAAAAAGTAGATTCTTTAATTTACGAATTTCATTTGGGATTATAAGACCCATAGAATAAATAAAAAAACATTTATGTAAATCTAAAATAAATTGGAGGATTAGCGTTACCAAACTTGATGTTTTATTACTGGGCAGTTAATATTAAAAACATGAATTTTTTGGTTAGGAGAAATAGACAAAACCAAATTGGTTAAATATGGAAGAAGAAGATTGTTCTCCATTAGAAATTATCTCTATAATATTTGCTAATATTAATGTAGCTAAGAAAGTTTATAGTGAAAATCCGATAATAGAAAATGGAATCCGCATATGGAAACAAATAAAGAAAGCATTAAAACTAAAATCTATACCACTAAGTCTTAAGATTGTTAATAATTTTATGTTTAAACCTTCAATTTTGGATAAGGCTTTTTTACAATGGAAAAATAAAGGAATTTCTAAGATGGGTGATCTTTATAAGGAAAACACTTTTCTTTCATTTCAAGAGTTGCAACAAAATTTATGGGCTACATAATAAAGAATATTTCAGATATTTACAAATTAGAAACTATGCCTCTGCAAATATATATGAATTTAGAAATAGAAAAATAGAAATTTTAGATGAATGTTTGAATAAAACATCCAAATATGGAAAAAATGATATCATATATATATAATATTTTATTGGAAAATGATACCCCATCAACAGAAATATACAGAGAGTCTTGGGAAAAGGAATTAGGCCAAATAATAAGACCAGAAATATGGGATGAAAGTTTACAACATATACATTATTGTTCATTAAACGCTAAACATTCTCTTATACAGTTTAAAATATTACATAGATTACATTGCTCTAAATCTAAATTACATAATATTTTTCCAAAGATATCTCCAATATGTGACAAATGTTCAAATTTCAGAAGCAAATTTGACACACTCATTTACTAACTGCATAAAAAATTGTAGAATACTGGAAGGAAATATTTAAAATAATCTCGACCGTTATCAATATAAATATAACCCCTGACCCCAAAGTTAATTATACTTGGAATAATTGAAAACTGACCAATTAATAACAACGAATCAAAGAACTTTTATTGACTATGGTTTAATAATTGGGAAAAAATTAATATTAACATTTTGGAAAGGCCCTGCATTCCCAACAATCAAAATGTGGAATATAGAAATGTCGGAGACACTCCATTTGGAGAGATTGAGGCTTGTCCTTTATGGATAGGTTAGATCTCTTCAGATGGATTTGGTCTCCATATATTTACAGGGTCATAATGGTTCGGCGCGAGAACCTGACTGAGACCTGGATATTTGAATGGATGAAGAGATACATATAATAAATCATGAATATATCTATAAGGACGGATTAATGACGAATATTTTATTCTCCATCAAACCTTTTCTTACTCTTTATTCTATTTCTTAACTTTTCTATTTTTCTTATATCTATATAAAAAATTAAAAATATAGAAAACACATTATCTTAATATTAGTACGAATATAAATATTATTAGATTTATGAGAACATTTATTAGTATTATTAGTATTTTTTAGTATTTTATATTTTTAATTATATAAAATTATGTACTTTTAATGGTACAATAATTTTAAATTTAAATTTAGCGATAAGATAAATATTGTTAACATTAGGAAGAAATAATGGAAATTATATAAGTTTTACTAACTTTTTGTATCAATAATATCATAAAATTTGGCCTTATACCTAAAAAAATTAGAGATAAAATGAAAATTACTAATAGTACGAGTATAATGCTAATATTATGAATGTATTATTAGTATTATGTATTTCTAATTATATAAAATATACAACTTTGAAATTTATAATTAAGGATAATACAGTATAAATAATATTATTAGTATGAATCAATTATTAAGACTATGTATTTTTACTATTGAAATATAATGTAACTGGTTATTTTGTTTCTATAATAAATAAATTAAAAAAAAAAAAAAAAAATTAAAAAATGTTGGATGGATATTTTAAAAATTATTTCCGTAGCGGTTAATACTCAACTGGAGCCCGATCCTAAATTAATAATATTAGGCATATCAGAACAATACCTAAAACTTACAATAAACCAAAGAAATTTCCTTGATTACAGTATAATAACTGGGAAAAAAATAATATTAAAATTTTGGAAAAACCCAGCAACCCCCACAATCAAAATGTGGATTATGGAGATGTCGGAGACCTTAAACCTGGAAAAAATTAGATTTGTCTTAATTGACAAACCAGAATTATTTACTAGAATATGGTCTCCATTCATAGATTATCTGAAGGGGTAGAATGGGCCGGCTCGGAAGCCTGACTGAAGCTTGAACCCAGGACTAGATGATAGTTATGTTCTCTGACCTACGGACCTATCTCCTGTTGTATTATGGATAGTTTATTCTATTTTTCTAATTTATTTTTCTCTCTTTATTTTTTCTATCTATTAAAAAAAATAATAATAATTAGTCAATGTTAATATGTAACCGATAAATGAATACCCCGGCTACACTGGTAGCGGGGTCCCTGGAATCCTCGATATTTAATATGCAACCGTTTAACAAAGTTCGTAGTGGTTTGGACTATGATATGTACATGCCTCTAATAAAAATTTAACTTTAAAAAAAAAAGATTTCCCCTTCATAAATCCATGATGGCTTTGACCGATCCTGTTACTGCTTTCCAGATGCGCTGCTATAACATCTTTAACAATCGACTCAAGCATCTTCCCCACTACTGGTCTATAATTCCCTGTTTTTAGGCTGCGGGACGAGGTGCTTTTTTGTTTAAGTTTGTGACCCAAATCACGTAACTACCTGAATTTTTAACATATTGTGTAAAAATGTTATAGAAATCATACCTGAAACTCGCCAGGAACAAAACCTGCACATTTTTAAAATATGAGAAAAATCTCCAGTTTTCCGAGTTGTAATTGTCCAATCAAAGCACCTTTGACATTGAGATCAGACGCCAATTGACCATTCACTCGCTTTGTTTCATGGTCGCTAGGTAGCGAGCACTCTGGGATTATGGCTGCCTCCTAATTACATCAAAACAGTAACAAGATTTCCAAGGAATAAAGGTAATGCTAACCTTGCTGACAATTTTGTTTTAGAATTGTTTTATCTTTATAAAGTTGTGATGTGAACTGTTAAATAAAAATGATCAATAACAAATGTAGAGCTGGATTAGGGTCAGTCAGACAGTCAGTAGGAATGTTACAAAATTTTGGGATTTAAAAAAACAAGCCTGTAATTTATCCCATCAGATAAAGCATAAAAAATAACTTTAATTTGATACCTAATTCACTTTCATATCTTCAGTATTAAAAAAGTTATGGTCATTTTCATACTCAGAAATTAGCATCTTGTTCCCTATTGCTTTTCCATTAATTTAACACAAAAGCTGTGATCAAGGACAGTCAATTGACATAAAAGCCCATAACTTTCTTAAAAATTAAGAGGACTGAATGAATATTTCAGTTATTATAGATTGAAGCATTCTGAAACAAATGTGATGCATCTTACTTTGATGGCCTGAAATTAAAGTATACAATTAATTAATTAATTGCCTAATTAAGTAGCTAATTACAAAGTTAACCGTTGTGACGGGAATAGTAATAAACACCCCAGACTGCCTTAAAAATTCAAAAATGTGATATCCTCAAGATCAGAACTTTAATATTATTGTACTGTTAAAACAAATAGTAAATACTCAACAAAAAAATCATATTCATCAGTGTCATCAAATCAATTCATCTAAACATCTAGCCCATTCTTAAGAACAGGCTAAAAATATTTGTTTAAATAGCCAAAGTATCCAAATAACAAACTGATCCTATTCACACAAGAATTCACAACATAACATGATGTTTAAATCTCACTTTGTCATGAATTTCTATGCCAAATTGAAGGAATTGAATGTTTAATTCCTATAAATTTTACTTGGTTTATAACACTGCAGCAGGCAAGGGACGTTTTGCACAGACATGTGTACACAATCCATAAACATCCACTCTTAAGATAATCAAAATAATTATTTATTGCACAATGTCTTAAGAACATCTAAATTATCTATATTTTGTGTTATTGTCTATCCAAGATCAATATTTCACACTAAATGTCTAAAAACTTCCACAGTACATAGTTTTTAATCAGATATTTGTGTTTTACACAATATTCCAGCATCTGCAGTTCCTTGTTTTCCAGTTTGAAGTAGAGTCCCGACCCGAAATGTTGCCCATCCATGTCATCCAGGCATGGCTGAGCAACTCCAGGACTTTGTATTTTGATCACAATTACATTTGTCATGCATATGTATTTAGTTGATGTGAAGAAAAGTAGGAAATGTGTTGAACAAGTACAAGCTAATAGACATTCAAGGATATTTGGTAACTACAGGCTGAGATTGACATAATAAATAAGCGGTGGAGTTGCTGCCTTACAATGCTAGGCACCCGGTTTCGATCCTGACTATGGGTGCTGTCTGTATTGAGTTTGTACATAGTCCCCGTGATCTGCTTGGGTTTTCTCCGGGATCTCCGGTTTGCTCCCACACTCCAAAGATGTATAGGTTTGTGGGTTTATTGGCTTGGATAATTGTAAATCATCCCTTGTGTGCGTAGGATACCGTTAGTGTGCAGGGATCGCTGGTCATTGTGGACTTGGTGGGCCGAAGGGCCTGTTTCCACACTGTACCTCTAACAAAACTAAAAGATAATTTGCTTATGAGAACCGAAACCAAAGCACCTGGAGAAAACCCACACAGTCACGGGGAGAATGTACAAACTCCGGACAGACGGCACCGAAAATCTGGATCGAACCCAGGTCTCTGGCGCTGTATAGCAGCAACTCTATTGCAATGTCTATGAAAAAAACTTTCTAAATGCTTCATAATCTTCCACCTCCTAAATTAAATCTATGGTCTTTGGTTATAGCTAGCCATGCTAATGGTAAAAGATTCTCACTGTATACCCTATGTATGTCTCTCATAATTTTATATATCCTTACCAGCCTTCTCTGCTCCACAGAAAACAGACCCAGTCTCTCCAGTCACCCTTCCTAGCTGAATACTCCATCCGAGGCAACATCCTGGTGAATATGCTTTGCACCCTCTCCAGTACAAGTGCATCTTTCCTGAAATGTGGTGACTCGAGATGTTAACTGATTATTGTTCCGTTCAGTGTGGGGAATGATTAAAATTAAGGTGAATGAACATGAGGTAATCAACAACTTACTCTGATATTCACTTAACAGCTGCAACATAAAGCAGTTTAGCCATTCTTCTCTTTCATAACACAAAATTTTGCTTGAAAACTTTGCATTTAATCCCTGGCTGCATCCCATTCAAATAATAATCAGTCAACCTTTCAGAGATACCTTTCATACAATTGGGTTCGTGGGTTACCTGTACTATATTGTCATCAAAATATTTCAACATGAAGATCAATTCCTAATCAACCCAAACTTGAGATATCAGTCGTGTTCATCTCTGACAATATAAAAGAAAACCTCATGTCAGTAACGGTAACTTAATTAACTACTTAAGCAATGTAAGAGGGAACATGAGAAGCATATGGAAAGAAAAAGGACAGTGATAGAGGAAAAACCTTTTCACCCTGAGAGTTGTGAATCTGTGGAATTCTTCGCCTCAGAAGGCAGTGGAGGCCAATTCTCTCGATGCTTTTGAGAGAGATAGATAGAGCTCTCAAAGATAGTGGAGTCAGGGGATATGGTGAAAAGGCAGGAACTGGGTACTGATTGTGGATGATCAGCCATGATCACAGTGAATGGCGGTGCTGGATCGATGAGCCGAATGGCCTACTCTTGCACCTATTGTCTATAAATAATTTGTTTCAGTACATTGGAAGCAAGTGGCATTGAACTATCTGCTTGTGGACGTAGAATCCCACCTCTACTTTTTAGTTGAAGGGAAAAGTGCATGACCATTTTGTGACTATTTTAGTTGCTGTTGGAGTGGCAGCCTCACAGCACCAGATACTCGGGTCTGATCCTGTCTGTGTGGAATTGACATGTTCTTTCTGTAACCATTCCTCTGACATTCCTCTGGGTGCTCTTGTTTATTCCCAGATCCCAAAGAAGTGCAGGATTGTACGTTAACTGGGCTCCGTAAATTGCCCCCAAGAGTTAAGACAGTGGATGCAAAAATGGGATAGCATAGAACTAGTGTGAATGGGTGATTAATGGTTGGCATGGACTCAGTGAGCCGATGGGCCTGTTTCCATGCTATATTTTTAAATCAATCAAGATACAAGGGTGCAAGTGGAATCTGATCAGCAAAAGACTGAAATTGAGAGCCAGAGGGAGGATTGGCGGGTAGAAGGGAAAAGAGAAAGAAAAATGGGGGAACCGGTGCACTTCATTGATATTGAAGTGCTTTATATGCAATCTCGCAAAAGGCATTCAGATTTCTTAAACTTGAGGAGGCAACTTAGCAATGCAAGTTTACCAGTTACTAATTATCTTCCCATACTTCCCTTTCTGGCCTGAGCCATTGCTAGACTGAAGCCACATGCAAACTGGAGGAACAGTAGCACATATTCCTCTGGATAGATTACAACTCAACAGTATGAACATTGAATTCTCCATTTTAGGTAACACCCATCCCCTTTTTCCCTCATCTCATCCCTGTGCCCCACTCAGGTATCTCCCCCACATTACACGCCCCCCCCCCCCCCAGCTTTATCACTTCGTCTGACCCTGTTTCACGCATCTTCTCTCCTAATCTTACAGCCTTCTGTCTTTCAATCTCTGGCCTTTGTCCTACCATCTGAAAATGATACCCCCTCATCTGTATCCTGATATCACTTGCAGGCCTTGCCGTGCCCCCAACTTCCTTCCAGCTTTCTCCCACCTATTGCAGTCAGTCTGGGAAATTATCCCAACCCAAAAAGTCGCCTGTCCATTTCCTCCGGAGATACTGCCTGACCTGCTGAGTTACTCCACCACATTGTGCATGTTTTCCTCAAGTTATGAATAGATTCTGAATGGTCCTTCCATGAGGCAGGGTACTGTTTGATTCATTTCTACCCCATTGCAGACATTAGACTTTGTCTAAAGAACTGATGCGCTACAATGCTGTGAACTCTGCGTCTTGCCAAGTTCCACGTATCTACTCTCACAGAAATATTTTGTGTATTGCATTGCATCATAATTTGTCCATTATTGCAACTCCCCATTATTGAGCACTATTGAGGCATCTTTGAACCCTTAATCCTGCTCTACTTATTTGTTGTAAGGAAGGATGTATGATCATTTAACACATTGGAACTACCTGACTTTTAGAGCCCAGCTGCCTTCATGCTTGTTGCCTTCTCCCCCATAACTTTTGACACCCGCACTAATCAAGAATCTATCAATCTCCGCCATAAAATATCCATTGACTTGGCCTCCACATCCTTCTGTGGCAATGCATTAGACAGATTCACCACCCTCTGATTAAAGAAATTCCTCCTCTCCATTCACTTTAATGTCTCTTTATTATCTGCCACTGATCTGCTTTGCATTAGGTATCACTTTCTTCAATTGAACCCCTCTGGCATTTGCTAATCTTAACATTCGCATCATTAGTACTGAACTATTATCTACCGCTTTGATGACCCTCAGATTATCCTTGATCAGACTTTGATGGGTTTACCTTGCGCTGTAAATGGGTCGATTGTAAACGTGTATTGTCCTTCTGCTGACTGGTCTGCACGCAACAAAAGCTTTACACTGTACCTCAGTACACGTGACAACAAACTAAACGGAAACTCGAGCATAGACCATAGAACGTACAGCACAGGAACAGGCCCTTTGGCCCACAATGTCCGTGCCAAGGATGATGCCTAGTTAAACTAATCTTCTCTGCTTGTCTGCTCTGTACCAATTCTATTTAATTATTATTTTGGTTAATTTGCAGCCACATTAAAATAGAAGCATGTGGAGGTGCATTGTGGGCAGCATTGACCACCAACTCTAAACTCCTCCGCTCCAACGTATCACTAATCATCCACAGTCATCAGAGAGATATTGGCCCTCACTGAAGCCTGAATTGACCCTTGGTTTTCACTTACGATACAATAAAACTTTATTCATCCCCGGAGGGAAATTGGTCTGCCAACAGTCACAACACACAAGGTGCACGACAACTTGAAATTAAAAGTAAATAAAAAGAAAACGATATGCGACTGTTGGCTGGCTGCCGTGTGTACAATGCCTTAAACCGAGCGAACAAACAAACAAACGCAGGTTTATCCCCTGGGTAGAGAATTATAAAAGTAGAGTACTCCCCCACACCGGGACCCACATTGTTCTACCACCGTCCCACACGGCAGTCTCCCAACGCTGGATCCCCATTGTTCTTCACGGCAGTCCCCCATGCTGTGCCCCCATTATTCTTCAAGGTGGTCCCCCCACGGCCAGTCCCCATTGTCTTTCCCTGCCCACTCTAATTGAACGTTGATTGCGGGTCGATCGTGAGGCCGACGCCGAGGAGCCCGCTGCCGCCGAGGATCACGCTGCTGCTGAGGCTCTCGTTGCTGCTGAGGTTCCCGCCACCGCCGAAGCTCCCGTTGTTGCTTGATGGGCCTACTTCTCTAGACCTACCGGTTTTTCTCGGTTTGGGGGGGGGGTTTGTTGCATAGACATACCGTCGGTGTCGTCGCGCGCCTGTTGACGTCACAGGATTTTTGCAAGCAGCCGGTAGCGTTGTTGTGCAGGTAAGTCCCGAATTCCCCCCCGTTTTTTTAGACATTTTTTGGAGCTAAACGGTGCGAGTCTCCCTTTCACCATAGCACCACCGGAAGTCAAGTATACCAATTCTGCTCGAATTGTTCTGCAGACAAGGATAAATGAGAAATATACCAAATTAAAAGTAGAAGAATAACATTTTCTGATCAGCACCAAATGTACAAACTAATTAACCATATAACCATATAACAATTACAGCACGGAAACAGGCCCTCCCGGCCCTTCCAGTCCGTGCCGACCATTTGTTTTACCCTTGTCCCATCTACCTGCACTCAGACCATACCCCTCCATTCCCTTCACGTCCATATACCTATCCACTTTACTTTTAAATGTTAAAATCGATCCTGCCTCCACCACTTCTGCTGGAAGCTCATTCCACACAGCCACCACCCTCTGAGTAAAGAGGTTCCCCCTCACGTTACCCCTAAACTTCTGTCCCTTAATTCTCATGTCATGCCCTCTTGTTTGAATCTTCCCTACCCTCAATGGGAAAAACGTATCCACGTCAACTCTGTCTATCCCTTTCATCATTTTAAAGACCTCAATCAAGTCCCCCTTAACCTTCTGCGCTCCAAATAATAAAGACCTAACTTGTTCAACCTTTCTCTGTAACATAGTTGCTGGAACCCTGGCAACATTCTAGTAAATCTCCTCTGTACTCTCTCTATTTTGTTGACATCCTTCCTATAATTAGGCGACCAAAATTGTACACCATACTCCAGAATTGGTCTTACCAATGCCTGTACAATTTTAACATTACTTCCCTACTCCTATATTCAATGCTCTGATTTATAAAGGCCAGCACACCAAAGGCTTTCTTTACCACCCTATCTACATGCGATTCCACCTTCAGGGAACTATGCACAGTTATTCCTAGATCCCTCTGTTCCACAGCATTCCTCAATTCCCTACCATTTACCATGTACGTCCTACTTTGATTTGTCCTGCCAAGATGTAGCACTTCACACTTAACAGTATTAAACTCCATCTGCCATCTTTCAGCCCACTTTTCCAAATGGCCCAAATCTCTCTGTAGTCTTTGAAAATCTACTTCATTATCCGCAACACCACCTATCTTAGTATCATCTGCATACTTACTTATCCAATTTTCCACCCCATCATCCAGATCATTGGTGTACATGACAAACAACAGTGGACCCAACACAGATCCCTGAGGCACCCCACTGGTCACCGGCTTCCAACCTGACAAACAGCCATCCACCATTACTCTCTGACATCTCCCATTCAGCCACTGTTGAATCCATCTTGCTACTCCGCCATTAACACCCAAAGATTGAACCTTCTTAACCAACCTTCCATGGGGAAACTTGTCAAAGGCCTTACTGAAATCCATATAGACAACATCCACTGCTTTACCCTCATCAATTTCCCTAGTTACCGCTTCAAAAAATTCAAGAAGGTTTGTCAAACATGACCTTCCAGGCACAAATCCATGTTGACTGTTCCTGATCCGACCCTGTTTATCCAGATGCTCATATATATATTCTCTAAGTATCCTTTCCATTAATTTGCCCACCACTGACGTCAAACTAATAGGTCTATAATTGCTAGGTTTATTCTTTGAACCCTTTTTAAACAATGGAACAACATGCGCAGTACGCCAATCCTCCGGCACTATTCCCGTTTCTAATGACATTTGAAATATTTCTGTCATAGTTCCTGCTATTTCTACACTAACCTCCCTCAATGTCCTTTTATATTTTTCAAAAGTGTCAGTACTTCCTCCTCTTTGAATCTCATAGTTTCCATAGCTACTCTACTCTTTCCCCTTAACTCACCGAGTTCAATATCCTTCTCCTTGGTGAATACCGAAGAAAAGAAATTGTTCAATATCTCCCCCATCTCTTTTGGCTCTGCAGATAGCTGTCTATTCTGGTTCTCTAATGGTCCAATTTTATCCCTCGTTATCCTTTTGCTATTAATATAGCTGTAGAAACCCTTTGGGTTTACTTTCACCTTTCTTGCCAAAGCAACCTCATATCTTCTTTTATCCTTCCTAATTTCTTTCTTAAGATTCTTTTTACATTCTTTATACTCTTCTAGCACCTCATTTACTCCATGCCTCCTATAATTATTGTAGATATCTCTCTTTTTTCGAAACAAGTGTCCAATTTCCGTTGAAAACCATGGCTCTTTCCAATTTTTACTATTTCCTTTCACCCTAACAGGGACATAAAGATTCTGTAAATTGTACTGTTACAATTTCCCCTTTAAATGTCCTCCATTTCTCTTCTACATCCTTCCCATGAAGCAAAGTGTCCCAATTCACTCCTTTAAAATCCTTACGCATTCCCTCAAAGTTAGCCTTTCTCCAATCAAAAATCTCCACCCCTAGGTCCAGTTCTGACTCTCTCCATAATTATATTGAAACTAATGGTATTGTGATCACTGGTCCCGAAGTGCTCACCAACGCATACCTCCGTCACCTGACCTGCCTCATTTCCTAACTGGAGGTCCTGCACTGCCCCTTCTCTGGTCGATACCTTTATGTACTGCTGCAAAAAACTATCCTGCACACATTTTACAAACTCCAAACCATCCAGCCCATTTACAGAATGTGTTTCCCAGTCTATTTTTGGAAAATTGAAATCTCCCACAATCACTACCTTGTGCTTACTACTAATATCTGCTATCTCCTTACATATTTGCTCTTCCACTTCTCGCCCCCCATTTGGCGGTCTATAATACACCCCTAAAAGTGTTGCTACACCGTTCCCACTTCTCAGTTCCACCCAAATAGCCTCCCTAGACGAGCCCTCTAATCTATCCTGCCAAAGCACTGCTGTAATATCTTCTCTGACAAGCAATGCAACACCTCCCCCTCTGGTCCCTCCAATTCTATCACACCTGAAGCAACGAAATCCTGGAATATTTAGTTTCCAATCACAGCCCTCCTGCAACCAGGAGGGCTGTGATTGGATTATACAAATTAAAATTCTTCAGAAAACAAGCCATTGAGTTTTTCCAATCAACTTACAAACTATGACCCTACACTAAGATGTAAGTCATAGTTTGCAAAATATCTTTTGTATATTTAGCTCTAATGGCATTTACCATATTGTATTATTCTAGGCATTATTTGGACTAATTCCATTTCTTAATACTAAATTAAATTAATATTAGATAATAATATGAATTTTTTGACCGCTCAGACAATGAATGACTTTCCATAAAAAAACACAACTACACCATGAGAATAGTCACACTGCTTCACCCTTGGGATACTAAATGTCAAGCTGACCCCTGCAACTCCAACTCACAGCCACCTCCTGGACAATGTGCCTTTATGGCCAAGTTGAGACACTCACATTTTTAACAACTCTGACCTTGAGGGGCACAAGATGTGGCTGGAAACATGGTGACTCTCGTGTGGTGCCTCAATGTGATCTAATCTCACACTCTTGTACCTAAGTATGGTTGCGCCCCATCTACACCACGATTGTTACTGAACTGTGTACAAAACATGAGTTTCACTCTACCTAGGTACATGAGACATTGAATCATTCAATGTGAGAAACATAAAAAATGGCTTTCAAAATTATGCACCTTTTGGTGACTACTTCATTTCAAGTATTATGTTCAGTTCCCAATAAATTGCTGTTTCATTCTGGATATCTCAGAGCAAAATGATTTTTATTTACCTTGCAAGTATGGAATTTCATCAGCAAGTCCTAGATGAGCTTTAAATGGCACTATTTTAGGTTTCCGTTTTGGGATCGTCACCTTCCCTTTGATCTGACAAAAAGAACAATAAAGAAAAGTATTTGAATGCATAAAAACGAACAAAAACAGTGAATGGCTGGCACGAGGAATTAAAGGGAGTTAACAGGCACATAAGTTGTCAGATATTGTTTTAGACCTGAAGAATGGGAGTATTTAGAACTCAAAGGAGAACCAATACATTGATAAAGACATGCCAGATGGAATACAAGACAAGGTGTACAAAATCATGAGGATAAATACACAGCCCTTAACCCAGAGTAGGGGAAATCAAGAACCAGGGGACATAGATTTAAGGTGAGGGGCAATATTTAAGAGGAACTGGAGGGTCGATCATCTCCACAGGGTGGTGCATCTATAGGAGCTGCCAGAGAAGATAGTTAAAACATGTATTATAAATGTGAGCAAATGGGACTAGAAATAATCTCGCTTGACAAGGCCAGTTTCGATGCCTCAAATGGTGAGAACATAAAATGGACTGCAGGAGGAATATGCTAAATATGGCAGGTGTGGGCCCTTTCAGGCAGAGACAGGAATATTGAAGATGGAGAACGGCAGAGAAGTTAAATATTTCCTTAAAGTTTGCCTTAAAGAAATAATACAGGTATACGAGAACAAAAAGCCAGTGAGAATGAGAAATGGAAAGAACGGAGTCTTAATCAATAAAAGTGAAAAAGAGTAGTCGCCAGACATAACTATAAACCTTTACGCAAGACAATGCTGAGGCTCTATAAGGAGCGATACAAAGCTGAGGTTGTGTAAGGCGCTGGTCAGCCTGTATTTGGAGTACTGTGAGGAAGCTTGGACCCCATATCTGAGGAAGGATATGCTGGCTCTGGAGAAGGTCCAGAGGAGGTTTACAAGAATGATTCAGGAATGAGTGGGTTAGCACAAGATGAGCATATGACAGTACTGGGCCTCTACTCGCTGGAGTTTTGAAGGATGAGGGGGAAATCACATTGAAACTTACAGAATAATGAAAGGCATAGATAGAGTGAATGTGGAAAGGATTGGTGACCCTATTACCGCTATAGGGTATCAACTGAAGTGTTAAACAAGACTCTAAACCGAGGTTTAATTTAGTTTATTACAACAATTTGTATTAACACTCGAGCTATATTTAAGGGGGAGTTAGATGTGGCCCTTGTGGCTAAAGGGATCAGGGGGTATGGAGAGAAGGCAGGTACAGGATACTGAGTTAGATGATCAGCCATGATCATATTGATTGGCGGTGCACAGAACTATGCACAGTTATTCCTAGATCCCTCTGTTCCACAGCATTCCTCAATTCCCTACCATTTACCATGTACGTCCTATTTTGATTTGTCCTGCCAAGATGTAGCACTTCACACTTATCAGCATTAAACTCCATCTGCCATCTTTCAGCCCACTTTTCCAAATGGCCCAAATCTCTCTGTAGACTTTGAGAATCTACTTCATTATCCACAATACCACCTATCTTAGTATCATCTGCATACTTACTTATCCAATTTTCCACCCCATCATCCAGGTCATTGATGTACATGACAAACAACAGTGGACCCAACACAGATCCCTGAGGCACCCCACTGGTCACCGGCTTCCAACCTGACAAACAGCCATCCACCATTACTCTCTGACATCTCCCATTCAGCCACTGTTGAATCCATCTTGCTACTCCGCCATTAACACCTAAAGATTGAACCTTTGAACCCAACCTTCCATGGGGAACCTTGTCAAAGGCCTTACTGAAATCCATATAGACAACATCCACTGCTTTACCCTCATCAATTTTCCCTAGTTACCGCTTCAAAAAATTCAAGAAGGTTTGTCAAACATGACCTTCCAGGCACAAATCCATGTTGACTGTTCCTGATCAGACCCTGTTTATCCAGATGCTTATATATATTATCTCTAAGTATCCTTTCCATTAATTTGCCCACCACTGACGTCAAACTAATAGGTCTATAATTGCTAGGTTTATTCTTTGAACTCTTTTTAAACAATGGAACAACATGCGCAGTACGCCAATCCTCCGGCACTATTCCCGTTTCTAATGACATTTGAAATATTTCTGTCATAGGTCCTGCTATTTCTACACTAACTTCCCTCAATGTCCTAGGGAATATCCTGTCAGGACCTGGAGACTTATCCACCTTTATATGTTTCAAAAGTGTCAGTACTTCCCCCTCTTTGAATCTCATAGTTTCCATAGCTATTTTCATTTTCACAGTGTTTCTTTGTTCACCTGTTGCCAGGGTTTTGATCCGTCTGTCTCTAGCTAGTAGCTTCCTCCCAAACCCCGTCGGGATACTTAACATCCAGTCCCAGGCTATAGGATGTTTCCACTGGTGGGAGAGTCTTGGACAGGAAGTCATAGCATCGGAATGAAAGAGCGCTCTTTTAGAAAGAGGAGGTGGAAGAACATCTTTGGTCAGATGATATTCAATCTGTAGAATTCCTGGCCACAGCGGACTGTGGAGGTCAAATCAGTGGATATTTTTGAGGCGGAGATAGACAAATTCTTGATTAGAACGGGTATCAAGGGAGATGGGGAGAAGGCTGGAAAATGGGATTTTTCTCTCTTTCTCTCTCGATATTCAAAGGCAGGTGTGTTCTATCAAGGCTGACAGATGTAGAACATAGGAAATGATGAACGGATACACTCAGCACGTTAGTGGAGAGTCCACTGATGCTAAATAATCTACTGTGCATTGTGTAGCTGTCATCCTATGGTTTCAGATTGACACCACCTATTTTTCTTTAACAGATCCATTTACTGGAAGATCTCTCTACTAACTATCTAAGTTATAAACAATCATTTCTCAACCGTAATGTTTGCAAACAGACATTGGAACTCTGTACTTAAATGCAGCAATCATAAAAATCAATTGTAATCAAAGCCAAGAACAAAATATATTACATTAAATCAGAGCTTGATATGACATTTCTCTCCGCAAACCCCCCTCCGCCGCCCCTCTCTCTCTTCCTCTTGCCCACATGGAATGCGCACCCACAATCTCACCCCACCCCTCCCCCCATGGTCACAATGAATGTTGGTGCTGGCTCGAAGGGCCGAATGGCCTCCTCCTGCACCGGTTACAAAACAAAAACAAAACACAACCCAGAGCAGTAAACAGGAGCCGGCCCTTCGGCCAGCAGTGTCTATGCCCAAGATAAACTAATTTCTACCTGTACACCATCCTGATCCAGGTGCTCATCAGCCCAGTTAAGGTCAGCAGCTCGCTCGGCTCGCTGAAAAACACTATCAAAACGTCGACCAAAACGATAGCAAAAAAAATGAAGATAGTGACAAAAGTAAAACTGAGACAGAAGGGGTGAACTTTGCACAAAATAACTCAAAAATAAGCATAGCAAGACCAAGTGCTGACCCGTTGGGTTTGCTCCCCGTTGGGTCCCTGGCACGTGGGAGGCCTGGTCCCCCAACCGTTCCACAATGCAATATTGCACCACTAACCCATAGCCCCCATGGGAGGCATGGCGTGACAGATGGTTTTCAATCTGTAGAATTCCTGGCCACAGAGGGCTGTGGAGGCCAAGGCAGTGGATATTTTTGAGGCGGAGATAGACAAATTCTTGATTAGAACGGGTGTCTTGCCTAATTTTATGTTTTATTATTGGGCAGTTAATATTAAAAACATGAATTTTTGGTTGGAAGAAGTAGATAAACAACCAAACTGGTTAAAAATGGAAAAGGAAGATTGTTCACCTTTTGACATTAGCTCGATTTTATTTGCTAATACTAAAATACATTAAAAAAGTTATAGAGGAAATCCAATAATAGAAAGTGGCATATGTATTTGGAAACAATTAAAGAAAACATTAAAATTAGAAAGTATACCACTGGCTCTTCCCATTGCAAATAACATCACTTTTAAACCTTCAATGATGGATAAAGGTTTTTTTTAAATGGAAGAACTATGAATAAATAAGATTGGTGATCTCTACAGGGAAAGTTTATTCCTTTCATTTCAGGAATTACAACAAAATTATGGATTACACTCATATAACCATATAACAATAACCATATAACAATTACAGCACGAAAATAGGCCCTCTCGGCCCTTCCAGTCCGTGCCGACCATTTGTTTTCTCCTAGTCCCATCTACCTGCACTCAGACCATACCCCTCCATTCCCTTCACGTCCATATACCTATCCACTTTACTTTTAAATGTTAAAATCGATCCTGCCTCCACCACTTCTGCTGGAAGCTCATTCCACACAGCCACCACCCTCTGAGTAAAGATGTTCCCCCTCACGTTACCCCTAAACTTCCGTCCCTTAATTCGCATGTCATGCCCTCTTGTTTGAATCTTCCCTACCCTTAATGGGAAAAGCTTATCCACGTCAACTCTGTCTATACCTTTCATCATTTTAAATACCTTAAATCAAGTCCCCCCTTAACCTTCTGCGCTCCAAAGAATAAAGACCTAACTTGTTCAACCTTTCTCTGTAACATAGTTGCTGGATCCCAGGCAACATTCTAGTAAATCTCCTCTGTACTCTCTCTATTTTGTTGACATCCTTCCTGTAATTAGGCGACCAAACGTGTACACCATACTCCAGAATTGGTCTCACCAATGCCTTGTACAATTTTAACATTACTTCCCTGCTCCTATATTCAATGCTCTGATTTATAAAGGCCAGCACACCAAAGGCTTTCTTTACCACCCATCTACATGCGATTCCACCTTCAGGGAACTATGCACAGTTATTCCTAGATCTCTCTGTTCCACAACATTCCTCAATTCCCTACCATTTACCATGTACGTCCTATTTTGATTTGTCCTGCCAAGATGTAGCACTTCACACTTATCAGCATTAAACTCCATCTGCCATCTTTCAGCCCACTTTTCCATATGGCCCAAATCTCTCTGTAGACTTTGTAAATCTACTTCATTATCCACAACACCACCTATCTTAGTATCATCTGCATACTTACTTATCCAATTTTCCACACCATCATCCAGATCATTGATGTACATGACAAACAACAGTGGACCCAACACAGATCCCTGAGGCACCCCACTGGTCACCGGCTTCCAACCTGACAAACAGCCATCCACCATTACTCTCTGACATCTCCCATTCAGCCACTGTTAAATCCATCTTGCTACTCCGCCATTAACACCCAAAGATTGAACCTTCTGAACCAACCTTCCATGGGGAACCTTGTCAAAGGCCTTACTGAAACCACGTTTATGATTTTCAATCTTCTACTTATGCTTGGTCTATTCATCTCTTCCATTCCACTGAGCTTAAAAGACAAAAATATACATATTTTTTTAATAATTCTAACATTTTAATTAATTAATTCTCAGTCAATAGTTATGCTGGCAATGTCATCACTGATTTTCCCCACTTCATTTCAGCAATTGATACAGCTGTATCTCTTGTAAGTTGGTGGTTCTCAAAGGGAAGACACCCGAGAATGCACTTGTCTACTTGGGTGCTACAACAAAGCCTCTCAGCCAGGACATAGAGGGATGCAGGATGAAATTTGTAAGACGTGTACTCAGAACGTGCACCTAAAATAGCAATGATTATGGCAATCTGACGGAACAAGGAAAAGAGGCCGACCAAAACTCACATGGAGGTGAAAATTCCAGAAGGATTTGGAAGCCCGAGACGCTAACCTATCGAGGGTGGAAGACGTTGCACATGACCGAACAGAATGGTGATGGCTTGCTGACCAATGCACTCAACAGTGTGGGAGGAACTAAGCCCAAGTCTAAGTCCATTAACCCATTGTCTAAGTCCATTAACCTAAGTCTAACCCATTAAGGTGCAATCTTTCAAATTCTCAAAACACTAGTCTTATGATTCAAGCAGCATACTCAGTCGTGACAACATGAACTCTTGATTAGAACAGGAATGAGGATAGACTCTCTCTCTCTCCTTCCCTCTCTCTCTCTTTCCTGCTCCCTCTCTCTCTCTCTCTCTGTCTCTTCTCCTCTCCCCCCCTCTGTCTCTCTCTCTCTCTCTCTCTCTCGATATTCAAAGGCAGGTGTGTTCTATCAAGGCTGACAGATGTTGAACATAGGAAATGATGAACGGTTACACTCAGCACGTTAGTGGAGAGTCCACTGATGCTACATGATCGACTGTGCATTGTGTAGCATTCATCCTATGGTTTCAGATTGATACCACCTCTTTTTCTTTAACAGATCCATTTACTGGCAGATCTCTCTACTAACTATCTAAGTTATAAGCAATCATTTCTCAACCGTATTTTTCGCAAACAGACATTGGAACTCTGTACTTAAATGCAGCAATCATAAAAATCAATTGTAATCAAAGCCAAGAACAAAATATATTACATTAAATCAGAGCTTGATATGACATTTCACTTCGCAAACCCCCCTCCGCCGCCCCTCTCTCTCTTCCTCTTGCCCCACCTGGAATGCGCACCCACAATCTCACCCCACCCCTCCCACCATGATCACAATGAATGTTGGTGCTGGCTCGAAGGGCCGAAGGGCCTCCTCCTGCACCATATAACCATATAACAATTACAGCTCTGAAACAGGCCCTCTCTGCCCTTCCAGTCCGTGCCAACCATTTGTTTTCCCCTAGTTCCATCTACCTGCACTCAGTCCATACCCCTCCATTCCCTTCACGTCCATATACCTATCCACTTTACTTTTAAATGTTAAAATCGATCCTGCCTCCACCACTTCTGCTGGAAGCTCATTCCACACAGCCACCACCCTCTGAGTAAAGATGTTCCCCCTCACGTTACCCCTAAACTTCCGTCCCTTAATTCGCATGTCATGCCCTCTTGTTTGAATCTTCCCTACCCTTAATGGGAAAAGCTTATCCACGTCAACTCTGTCTATACCTTTCATCATTTTAAATACCTTAAATCAAGTCCCCCCTTAACCTTCTGCGCTCCAAAGAATTAAAGACCTAACTTGTTCAACCTTTCTCTGTAACATAGTTGCTGGATCCCAGGCAACATTCTAGTAAATCTCCTCTGTACTCTCTCTATTTTGTTGACATACTTCCTGTAATTAGGCGACCAAACGTGTACACCATACTCCAGAATTGGTCTCACCAATGCCTTGTACAATTTTAAACATTACTTCCTGCTCCTATATTCAATGCTCTGATTTATAAAGGCCAGCACACCAAAGGCTTTCTTTACCACCCCATCTACATGCGATTCCACCTTCAGGGAACTATGCACAGTTATTCCTAGATCTCTCTGTTCCACAACATTCCTAAATTCCCTACCATTTACCATGTACGTCCTATTTTGATTTGTCCTGCCAAGATGTAGCACTTCACACTTATCAGCATTAAACTCCATCTGCCATCTTTCAGCCCACTTTTCATATGGCCCAAATCTCTCTGTAGACTTTGAAAATCTACTTCATTATCCACAACACCACCTATCTTAGTATCATCTGCATACTTACTTATCCAATTTTCCACACCATCATCCAGATCATTGATGTACATGACAAACAACAGTGGACCCAACACAGATCCTTGAGGCACCCCACTGGTCACCGGCTTCCAACCTGACAAACAGCCATCCACCATTACTCTCTGACATCTCCCATTCAGCCACTGTTGAATCCATCTTGCTACTCCACCACTAACACCCAAAGATTGAACCTTTTTAACCAACCTTCCATGGGGAACCTTGTCAAAGGCCTTACTGAAATCCATATAGACAACATCCACTGCTTTACCCTCATCAATTTCCCTAGTAACCGCTTCAAAAAATTCAAGAAGGTTTGTCAAACATGACCTTCCAGGCACAAATCCATGTTGGCTGTTCCTGATCATTCCCTGTTTATCCAGATGCTTATATATATTACCTCTAAGTATCCTTTCCATTAATTTACCCACCACTGACGTCAAACTAACAGGTCTATAATTGCTAGGTTTATTCTTTGAACCCTTTTTAAACAATGGAACAACATGCGCAGTACGCCAATCCTCCGGCACTATTCCCGTTTCTAATGACATTTGAAATATTTCTGTCATAGCTCCTGCTATTTCTACACTCTTCCCTCAATGTCCTAGGGAATATCCTATCAGGACCTCGAGATTTATCCACTTTTATATTTTTCAAAAGTGTCAGTACTTCCTCCTCTTTGAATCTCATAGTTTCCATAGCTACACTACTTTTTTTCCTTACTTCACATAGTTCAATATCCTTCTCCTTGGTGAATACTGAAGAAAATAAATTGTTCAATCTCCCCCATCTCTTTTGGCTCTGCAGATAGCTGTCCATTCTGTCTCCCTAATGGTCCAATTCTATCCCTCGTTATCCTTTTGCTATTAATATAGCTGTAGAAACCCTTTGGATTTCTAAAGTGTCTAATTTCCCTTGAAAACCATGGCTCTTTCCAATTTTTACTATTTCCTTTCACCCTAACAGGGACATAAAGATTCTGTACTCTTACAATTTCCCCTTTAAATGTCCTCCATTTCTCTTCTACATCCTTCCCATAAAACAGAGTGTCCCAATTCACTCCTTTTAAATCCTTATGCATTCCCTCAAAGTTAGCCTTTCTCCAATCAAAAATCTCCACCCTAGGTCCAGTTCTGACTCTCTCCATAATTATATTGAAACTAATGGTATTGTGATCACTGGTCCCGAAGTGCTCACCAACGCATACCTCTGTCACCTGACCTGCCTCATTACCTAACAGGAGGTCCAGCACTGCCCCTTCTCTGGTCGATACCTCTATGTACTGCTGCAAAAAACTATCCTGCACACATTTTACAAACTCCAAACCATCCAGCCCATTTACAGAATGTGTTTCCCAGTCTATTTTTGGAAAATTGAAATCTCCCACAATCACTACCTTGTGCTTACTACTAATATCTGCTATCTCCTTACATATATCACACCTGAAGCAACGAAGTCCTGGAATATTTAGTTTCCAATCACAGCCGTCCTGCAACCATGTTTCACTGATTGCCACAACATCATATTTCCAGGTGTCAATCCAGGCTCTAAGTTCATCCACCTTTCTTACAATGCTCCTAGCATTAAAACATACAGATTTTATAAACCCACCATCCCTTATTCTCTGTCTATTATCTTTTTCCTCTTTCTCGCCTACATTTTGGGTCCGAGTGCTTCCCTTCTCTGCCTCTTGTCCCACACCCTGTCCCCTAGCCCCCTCTACCCGAGTCCCTCCCCCCAGCCTTTCTAGTTTAAAGTCTCCCCAGTAGCCTTTGCAAATCTCCCTGCCAGGATATTGGTCCCCCTCGGGTTCAAGTGCAACCCGTCCTTTTTGTACAGATCATGCCTTCCGTTTACAAAACAAAAACAAAACACAACCCAGAGCTGGGAGGCATGGCGTGACAGATGGTTTTTAATCTGTAGAATTCTTGGCAACAGAGGGCTGTGGAAGCCAAGTCAGCGGATATTTTTAAGGCGGAGATAGACAAATGCTTGATTAGAACGGGTGTCAAGTGAGATGGGGATAAGGCAGGAAAATGGGATTAGGTGGCAGAGATCAGCCATGATTGAATGGCAGTGGACCCAATGGGCCAAATGGCCCAATTTTACCTCGGAGCATTACGTCGACGCTGACTGTAGAGCAAGAGCTGCAGAGCGCAACTCCTCTCAGCGGTAGGTACAGGCCCGCAGGTAAGTACAGTTGAATTACTTACAGGGCATATCCAAACTCCGTGGCTGGTGTATAGAGCCACCAGGAGTTAAAAAGAAAAAAAATACTCCGGGTGGAAAGAAACTGAGTTTAAAAGCTAAAAAGAAAATAAAATACCCCGGGGAAAAATCGGAGTTTAAAAAGCGTCCCGGGGGAAAACGCAGCGATCGGGACGGCAGATTAGTGCGGAGCTGGTTCCGATACCGGTTGCCGTTAAAGTTACCGTTAGGAAGACTTTAGTTGCTCCACAAACTTTTGGCTATGAGAAAAACTCCAGTGAGGAGAAATTTTAAGAAGTTAGAGAGGCCATGATTTTAAAAAGTTCTAATAAAAAAGGCCTCCAGACGAAAAAGCTTTATGGCTTAGAATAAATTAATGGAGAAAGACTCCAAATTTAAAAAAAAAAACAAAAAAAAAAACAAATTCAACCAAAAGGGTTTAAAAAAGGCCCAGAATATTCCCAAAAGCAGACCCTGAGGGGTTTCCATATACTAATATATATGGTGGGATTTACCAATGTGGGAATATCTTCCTCAGATTGATTTAGAGGTAGTCTCCTTGAGAAAAATCTCAGGAGTACCAGGGCAGTAAAAGAAAATGAAAAAACTGACCCTGAAGGTGCATTGATAGTGGTGGCTGGTCATAAGTACCCACCACAGCACAAATATACATACAGGTGTACTATGTACGATACCTGAATGAAGGAGTGAGGCCATGGAAGGAAACCATGGTAACCAACATTAATTGGTCTCTCACCAGCTTCATAAAGCTGTTATGGTTGAAACAGCCGAGTTATTGATAAAACATTTATGTTTTATTAAGGTACCAACGATGAATCCGATTACGGTACCCATGTCTCAATTATATGGAGACATAAGTAAATACGATTTCAAAGAATTTCAAGCTGGTGCGTGGCATCACTACTTATGTAAAACATTGTGCAATAACCAAAACATTTTTTAAATAAAAAGACAAATTACCATTAGTTTGTGGAGCTCAATGGTATAAAAATATATTATATATATATATATATATATATGTAATTGTTATTGCGACCATTTTTGCACTTTAGATTTGCAGGTCAATACAGATCAAGTTGTGTTAAACTCCTGATTATTTATGGAGTAAACCTGCCTCAGGATAAATCAAAGACATTGATTACAAAGGAAAGACTATTGGTCATTGAACTTTGGCAAAATTATGATCCAATGTAAAAATTTGATAATGGATCAAACAGAGGCAGGAGTATGATAAAGAAATATTTATCCAACACAGCCTTATGTGAACCCATATGGTTGGGGAGAGAAGGCTTCATGTACATTTGAAGAGGTGCAAAAACTTGTTACAGAAGAAGTTGTTGAAATCTCCAATTGTGGGAGATTACAGGTGTGTTATGATCAATGATATGGCATAACAACGGATTGATTTATTTTAAGAATCTACAAAAACATTTGTAGAAGGAATTGGTTCACCTGTATTGGAAAACCTAAAAATTGATTTTAGGTTTGCACCCGAAATATCTTCAATAAAGAAGAGGTAAGCAAATTTGTATCATAAATTTCCCCAGGGAAAAGGAAGATGTGGTGGTAAAGCCATACGAGACATCATTTTAAATACACTTTTACAGTGTAAAAACATTTTATCAAAATGGACATCTTCAACACTGAAAAACAGTTGTTATTAACAAATTGTTAATCATTACTACAAGTTTTGAAGGATGGTATTTAGTACCAATTTATTATCATATTTACAGGTGCTTGAAATTAATTAGATGGGTCAGCTGTTGCAAGTTAAGACATTGTCTAATGGGTTAAACTCAGTTCTAGGTTGTTCACACAATTATTGGAACAGCAATTGCACTGATAGAAGATCAGCACTTGCACTGAGGACACATGGTCATTACAAGCCTGTTGAGAGGCAAGGGTCCTGACCCATCCAATAAAAACTATGTTTTAGGCATTCATAAACATTCCTAAATTACTATTCTGGGTTTCAGAGTAATTCAGCACCATATGGGGAAACATTTTTTTCTGAGAAACAAAATGTCAATATTACAAATATGTCTCATTGCTTTGTTGACAAACTTTGTCCCTCCATCCAAGAAGGTGCTTAGGTAAAAGAGTAAAAAAGCTCCAAAAAAGGGAAAACACAAGCATTCTAAGAGTATGCAGGCTTTTTGACAGGCCTATGCAATTACGGAAGGATACTTTATCAGAACTAAAGTGGTGGATAGAAAAGGTTCCACAAGCTGCTTTAAACACATAAGCTTAGCAGCCGTTGCAAACTGAAGCAAGTATTCTCGGATGATGGATAGCTTCTGTGATTATTTGGGCTAAGATAAGTATAATATCTATTCTTATCAAGTTAATATTTGATACGTCCCTTGTTTAGGGGACTACTGACAATAACACCAGGGAATTGCAAATGGATTTTTATGGATTAAACACCTATTGTTCTACTATGAAAGTGTGCATGTCCAATCAGGTGAACAATACCACGGCTGTGGCATATATCAATCACATGGGTCAAGTAAGATCATTATCAAGTGATTATCTGGGTAACCAGATGTGGTGTATTCTAAAAATGTTTTAGTTCAGCTGTTTATCTCTAAGGAAGAGACAATGTTGTCGCAGACAACAAATCATGGGAAAAAACATTGTCAGTAATATAGATTATTTACCATTAATCTGTTTGTGTCCAGATGAAATCACCGATTGCTCAAATGTTTCTCGTGGGAAAACCGGGAGCAGGAGCGGTGGATGCATTTTGCTAAATTTTACATGAGGAAAGATGTTCTTTTATGTTCCTCATTCTGTCTGATAGGGCAGTGTCTGATGAAAATGTAGCAGGACGCTGCCAGGGGCGCTTTGGTGGCCCAAACCGGACTGTCATGGTTCTCATTAATGTTGAGAGTGATGTTTGAACCAGTTATGATGACTCATAGTTGCAGTCATTTATTGTTGTACAAATTCATCCATGGCATGAAGATATGAATTTGGCTATCTGCAGGTTTGACCAGACCAATTTAACAGTTTGACGGTCAAAGAGGTCTATGAATGTTTTAACAATATAACAATATAACAAATATGTACAAAAGGAATGTTATACCTGCAATTTGGAGAAATAGCATTAAAAAAACCAAAAAAAAACAATATTTTGTTTTTATAAGAAATTGGAAGTCTTTTGCAGACAGTAAAAGTTATTTTATCATATTAGATATATGGGAGTTCCTTGTGGATTGCATTTTTTTCTCAGCATCTAAGTGACAGGGCCAATAATAGGGCTCATAGTGTTTATCGTCCTATTTAGGACAAATTGCTGACCAAGAATTTATCGGGCTCATCCGTAATATCCCAATATGTAAAAGGAGTATATATATGTTGAATATATACAGAAGTTGGGAGATCAGCATAGTCCTGACTTGCCTTAGGCAATGGACTCCAATTCTATCAATGAGTCAAAAAATTAACATTGAAAGTAATAATGCTCATGACTTTAGTATCAGCATAAGAGTGCAAACATTGCAAATGATACGTTATATAATTGCATGTGGCTACAGATTACATTATCTTATATGTTTATGAATTTACCAAACAAAGCAGACCAAGAAGAGCTGGAACCAAGGTAAAATTTAAGCATATCCTGTTGGCCAAAAATTGTGTGTGGGTCAGCATTGACTCAATATGTTAAAGTAACGATGAGGGATTACGTGCCCTCCACTCCCGACCCTCATAAAATAAATGATCTGGTAGTTCTAAATCTATGTTGCACCTTACTATCCGGCTATTATGTTCTGTGTTTTTCATGCCGCTGCTTTGAAGTATGCCGATCATGCGCCAGGCGGGGCTTCTTCATGTAATCCCTCATCGTTACTCCTCATAAAATAATGATCAAACTTCGAACTGGTAAGTTCTTGTTTAATCTTACTATTCTACTCCTATATCTTGTGAACTTTACCTTTATTCTATCAGTGAAAGTATTCTGATCAAATTGTTCTGCAAACAAGGATAAATGAGAAATATACCAAGTTAAAAGTAGAAAAATAACATTTTCTGATCAGCACCAAAAGTACAAACTAATTACACAAATCTAAATTCTTCAGAAAACAATCCATTGAGTTGTTCCAATCAACTTACAAACTATGACCCTGCACTAAGATGCAAGTCATAGTTTGCAAAAGATCTTTTGTATATTTAGCTCTAATGGCATTTACCATATTGTATTATTCTATGCATTATTTGGACTAATTCCATTTCTTAATACTAAATTAATTAAATTAATATTAGATAATAATATAAATTTTTTGACTGCTCAGACAATTAATGACTTTCCATTAAAAAACGCAACTACCCCATGAGAATAGTCACACTGCTGCACCCTTGGGATACAAAATGTAACGGCTCTGCAAACCAGTTGGCTAATCTGTGATTGGGTTTCCATGCAGAGAAGGGAGGCACAGTGGCACAGATGGTAGAGTTGCTGTCCCACAACACCTGAGACCCAGGATCGATCCTCGACTCTGCTCAGTCTACCTAAACCTACCTGATCTCCCAATTGCTAAACACTTTAATTCCCCCTCCCATTCCCACACTGACCTTTTTGGCCTGGGCCTCCACCAATGTCATAGTCAAGCACCGCATGAATTGGAGGAACAGCACCACACATTTCACTTGAGTAGCGGTATGAATATTGACTTCAAATAACCCTTGGTTTCCCTCCCTCTCCCTTCCAAATTGCAATTAGATCAAGCGCCGTTCCAAATGGCCATGCGTGTGGATCAGATGCAGCCTGCATCGGCACAGAGCGGCGGAACAACAGTGGAGTGCATCGACACATCGCCAGGTCAAGCCGACCCCTGGAACTCCAACTCACTGCCACCTCCTGGACAATGTGCCTTTATGGCCAAGTTGAGATGCTCACATTTTTAATAACTCTGAACTTGAAGGGCACAAGATGTGGCTGGAAACATGGCGACTCTCGTGTGGTGCCTCAATGTGATCTAATCTCACACTCTTGTACTTAAGTATTGTTGTGTCCCATCAACACCACGATTGTTACCGAACTGTGTACAAAACATGAGTTGCACTCTACCGAGGTACATGAGACATTGAATCATTCAATGTGAGAAACATAAAAAATGGCTTTCAAAATTATGCACCTTTTGGTGACTACTTCATTTCAAGTATTATGTTCAGTTCCCAATAAATTGCTGTTTCCTTATGGATATCTCAGAGCAAAATGATTTTTATTTACCTTGCACATGTGGAATTTCTTCTGGAAGTCCTAGATGAGTTGGGCCGAAAGGCCAGTTTACATGCCTCGAATGGCGAGAACATAAAATGGACTACAGAAGGAAAATGCTAAATATGGCAGGTGTGGGCCCTTACAGGCAGAGACAGGAGATTTAAAGATGGAGAACGGCAGAGAAGTTAAATAATTCCTTAAAGTTTGCCTTAAAGAAATAGTACAGGTACACGAGAGAACAAAAAGCCAGTGAGAATGAGAAATGGAAGGAACGGAGTCTTAATCAATGAAAGTGAAAAAGAGTAGTCAGCAGACTTAACTATAAATGTTTACGCAAGACAATTCTGAGCCTCTATAAGGCTCTATAAGGAGAGATTCAAAGCTGAGGCTGTGTAAGCCGCTGGTCAGCCTGCATTTGGAGTACTGTGAGGAACTTTGGACCCCATATCTGAGGAAGGATGTGCTGGCTCTGGAGAGGGTCCAGTGGGAGGATTACAAGAATGATTCAGGAATGAGTGGGTTAGCACATGATGAGCATTTGACAGTACTGGGCCTCTGCTCGCTGGAGTTTTGAAGGATGAGGGGGATCACATTGAAACTTACAGAATAATGAAAGGCATAGATAGAGTGAATGTGGAAAGGATTGGTGACCCTATTACCTCTATCGGGTATCAACTGACATGTCAAACAAGATTCTAAACCAAGGTTTAATTTAGTTTATTCCAACAATCTTTATTGACACTCGAGTAACTTAAAACATGCATGCAAACACTTGACTTCTAATAACTTCTCCTCTACTTTACTCTTTCAACTTATCACTTCTTAAATTAAATCACAAAGTCAGATATTGCCCCTATGAATGAATTGGACAGATTCACTCTGTTGGTAGGGGGTTTGTCTTCAATGAGCTTTGAACTCAGGCCCCTCCTTCT
This sequence comes from Okamejei kenojei, assembly GCA_035221665.1. Taxonomy (NCBI): domain Eukaryota; kingdom Metazoa; phylum Chordata; class Chondrichthyes; order Rajiformes; family Rajidae; genus Okamejei; species Okamejei kenojei. Next base: position 1,838,365 of record CM069159.1, read on the forward strand.
TGTGATGGTTGTTCCCGGGTTGTCGCTGCCCATGTCTCAGACCGCCCATCTTTTATACTAATTTTCCTTCAATCTCCTAAAGGGAAGCCTTTGTTCTAACCCAAGGCTCTCACAATTTTAAAGTCAATCGTTTTGAGTTGTTACTCATCCAAGTGCTGAGTAAACAAAACACATCTTTGTTCCTTATCAAAATTTTCATTCTCATCAAATAGTTCCTTTGCAAAATGGCTGTTCCCAGCCACCTTATCTTCAGAAGGCTATAGTGCCTAGCAATTAAATTACGTGCAGCTCTGTTCTCACCAGATGTTCATCATGTGACCATTTTCACAGTGTTTCTTTGTTCACCTGTTCCCAGGGTATTGATCTGTCTGTCTCGAGCAAGTAGCATCCTCCCAAACCCTATCGGGATACTTAACATCCAGTCCCAGGCTATAGGATGTTTCCACTGGTGGGGAGTCTTGGACCAGAGGTCATAGCCTCGGAATTAAAGGGCGTTCTGTTAGAAAGAGGAGGTGGAAGAACTTCTTTAGTCAGATGGTATTTAATCTGTACAATTCTTGGCCAGTCAGTGGATATTTTTGAGGCGGAGATAGACAAATTCTTGATTAGAACGGGTGTCAAGGGAGATGGGGAGAAGGAAGGAAAATGGGATTAGGAGGCAGAGATCAGCCATGATTGAATGGCAGTGGACCCAATGGGCCAAATAGCCCAATTCTACTCCAATAACGTGTGAACTTTACCTGCGTTATATTATAGATAACATTAGTTTAGAATTAATAAATTACGTTTACATTAACTGAAAACTTCAGTTTATAAATTGATATGAATATTATTCAAATCGATTGATGTTAAAACAATTTGTGCATCTATGTCACTACTCACCAAGTTCATGATATTCATTATTCTACTTGAGTTTTGTGTATTCATTTCTTCTTTCCACTGCGCTTAAAAAGACAAAAATATACATATTTTTAATAATTTTAACATTTTAATTAATTAATTCCCAGTCAATAGTTATGCTGGCAATGCCATCACTGATTTCCCACACTTCATTCCAGCAATTGATACAGCTGTATCTCTTGTGAGTTGGTGGTTCTCAAAGGAAAGACACCCGAGAATGCATTTGTCTACTTGGGTACTACAACAAAGCCTCTCAGCCCGGAAATAGAGGGATGCAGGATGACATTTGTAGGACATGTACTCAGAGTGTCACCAGAACGTGCACCTAAGATAGCAATGATTATGGCAAGCTGACGGAAGAAGGAAAAGAGGCCAACCAAAACTCACATGGAGGTGAAAATTCCAGAAGGATTTGGAAGCCCGAGACACTAACCTATCGAGGGTGAAAAACGTTGCACATGACCGAACAGAATGGCGATGGCTTGCTGACCAATGCACTCAACAGTGTAGGAGGAACTATGTCCAGCAACTACCTCTTCAGGTGCAAACTTTCAAATTCTCAAAACACTACTCTTATGATTCAAGCTGCATACTCGGTCGTAACAACCCGAACTCTTGATTAGAATGAGGATGGACACTCTCCCTCCCGCCCTCTTTCTCTCTTTCTCTCTCTCTCTCTCTCTCTCTCCTGCTCCCTCTCTCTGTCTCTTCCTCTCCCTCGCTCTCTCTCTCCCTCTCTCGATATTCAAAGGCAGCTGTGTTCTATCAAGGCTGACAGACGTTGAACATAGGAAATAATGAACGGATACACTCAGCACGTTAGTGGAGAGTCCACTGATGCGAAATGATCTGTGCATAGTGTAGCATTCATCCTTTGGTTTCAGATTAATACCACCTCTTTTTCCTTAACAGAGCCATTTACTGGCAGATCTCTCTACTAACTATCTAAGTTATAAGCAATCGTTTCTCAACCAGATTTTTTGCAAACAGACATTGGAACTCTGTAGTTAAATGCACAATCATAAAAATCAATTGTTATCAAAGCCATGAACAAAATATATTAAATTAAATCAGAGCTAGATATGACTTTTCTCTTCGCAGCCCCCCCATCCCCCGCCCCTCTCTCTCTTCCTCTTGCCCCACCTGGAATGCACGCTAACAATCATACCCCAACCCTCCCCCCATGTTCACAATGAATTATGGTGCAGGCGCAAAGGGCCGATTGGCCTCCTCCAGTACCGTTTACAAAACAAAAACAAAACACAACCCAGAGCAGTACACAGGAGCCGGCCCTTCGGCCCGCAGTGTCTATGCCCAAGATAAACTAATTTCTACCTGCACACCTTCCTGATCCAGGTGCTCATCAGCCCAGTTAAGGTCAGCAGCTCGCTCGGCTAGCTGAAAAACACTATCAAAATGTCGCCCAAAACAATAGCAAAAAAAATGAAGATAGTAACAAAAGTAAAACTGAGACAGAAGGGGTGAATTTTGCCCAAAATAACAAAAAATAAGAATAACTAGACCAAGTGCAGACCCGTTGGGTTCGCTCCCCATTGGGTCCCTGCCATGCGGAAGGCCTGGTCCCTCAACCGTTCCACAATGCAATATTGCACCACTAACCCATAGCCCTCATGGGAGGCATGGCGTGGTGGGGCCAAGGCCAGCAGGTGGGGCTGAGAGAGGTGGGTGGGGCCGAGGGGAGTGGGGCTGAGGGGAGCGGGTGGAGCCGAGGGGAGCGGGGCCAAGGCCGGTCCTCCCCACTCCCTGCTTTGTTCCAAAACACCAGGATCGTGGGACTAAAATGTAACCAGAACTTGAGGAGCAGCATCTGCAGATGTCTGTACAGGGGCAGCAACATCACACAATCCATTTATACCTGGAGCACGCTCTCGCTCGCCGATGAAATACAGGCTTCCTCTCTATCTCTCTATATATATCTCTATCCTCTCTATCTCTCTCTCCCTCTCTCTCTATATATATATATATTCTCCCTCTCTCTCTATCTCTATCTCTCGCCCTCTCCTTCTATCTCTCTATATCTCTCTATATTTCTCTATCTCTCTCAATATATCTCTATCTGTATCTCAATATCTCTCTACCTCTATCTCTAGCTATCTCCCTCTCCATCTCCCTCTCTATCTCTATATCTCTCTCTCTCTCTCTCTATCTCTCTATCTCTATCTCTCTATCTCCCTCGCTCTCTCCCTCTCTCTCTCCCTCTCGACCTCTCCTGCTGCAGTTACCATTGGCAACCTCCCATTGTGATGTCATTGTTGCACTCGGCAGCTTGTGATTGGTGGACCGTGAGTGACATTGTGACATCATCATTGAAGGACCTGTAAAAGGTCTGAAGCTGATTTGCGATTTTTTTTAAACTTTGATCATCTCTCTCTCTCTCTCTCTCTCTCTCTCTCCTTTTTTCCTTTTTTAAGTGGACATTGCGTGTTCCCTCTCCAGGGACACACGTGCACGGACATAGGCCAGAAAGAGGGGCAGGCAGCCGACTCTGGCCTGACCATCGACCGCCCGCGGCCAGGACCCGCGAATGGCCATCTTGGCCAGGCCCAGGAGCAAACCGACAGGGAAGTCCCAGCCCCCCGATCGGCTCTTCCCACTTCCTGCCTTGTGTTCCAACACTGGAATAGTGGGACTTAAATGCAGCCAGATCTTGAGGAATAACCCCTTCAGATATTTGTACAGGGGCAGTAACCTCTCGCACTCCATATACGCACAGAAAATACAGGCGGCGGACGAGCCCGTGAACCGACTCAAACGGTTATTACATGCAACACTCTCCACCCCAGGTCCCCAATGTAAAGGGGAACAACTCCCTTATAGAAGGACCCCCACTGGGGACCTCCCCCGCCTTCGGTTGGTAACACCATCCGCCATGGTGTGTCGGGACAGGAGACTAAGGCAAGGAGGTACAGAATGTGCAGGAGCATTCTGTACAGTGTGCGTCTCTTCGCATCACGAAACGGCATGCTGGTCATCTCAGAAAGGCGGCTCAGATTGTGTGGAGCCGGTGCCTGAGAACAACACGCTGGCTGAAAACAGCCAAATTTCTCACTCTTAGCACATCCCTGTAGAAAATAGGCAAGCCCCTTAGGGCGGGTCGACTGATGCCCGCCACCGGGAGCCGCGAGATCCCCATTAGGCAACAGAAAAAATACATGGCCAGAGCGTGCCATATGGAGGGGCTCTCTACATACATGTATCTCCACAGGGTCCTGAGACAAGGCGCACGCATACCAAGGACTGGCCGCCTCCTCTAACGGGAAACCCAGTGCTTCCTATTGCCTCAAAAGAAATCTACAAGCTTCTTCTGAAAAGCATTTACAAATATGGAAGGAGGGACAAGAGTAGCCAGCCAACATGGAGGCCACCAGCTAGTTTATGACCATCACCCTCCCCTGAAAGGAAAGAACTCCAAGCAGGCCTGACCAGCGCCACAGCTGGGTGACCACTTTCATCTCCAACTCATGCCGGTTTGCCGGCCAAGCATCCTCAGTGGGACTCGGTTACACCCCCAGATAGAGGAGATGCGTGGTGCTCCACGCATACATTGTCATCACCTCCGGCAGGGAGTCTACCTGCCACTGACCCACTAAAAGTCCAGAGCACTTGCTCCAGTTAACCCTGGCAGAAGATGCCGCCGAGAAAATCCTCTGGCAGTCACGCATCCTCCGCAGGTCACCAGGATCAGTGAACAGAAGGAGTACATCATCGGCGTACTCCGAAAGAACCACCTCCACCCCCGGGCCAGGTAGGGCCAGGCCTGTCAACCTCCGAAGAAGACACAGGAACGGCTCCACACAGACCGAGTACAACTGACCCGACATGGGGCACCCCTGACGGATCCCCCTCCCAAAATGAAAAGGAGCCAACATCGCACCATTAACCTTCACAAGGCACTCCACTGCAGCGTACAAAAGCCGGACCCGGGCCACAAAGTGTGGTCCAAATCCAAAGGCTTGCAGCGTCCCGAAGAAGTATTCATGCTCTACCCAATCAAAAGCCTTCTCCTGATCAAGCGACAGAAAAGCAGCTGACTGACCAGGACCCCGGGCTAGATAAATCAGGTCCCTTACCAGGTGGATGTTATCCTGAATGGACCGGCCAGGAACTGTATAGGACTGGTCAAGATGAATCAGTTGAGACAGCACGGAGCCCAGGCGATTTGCCACTGCCCATGCAAAACCTTTATACTCTGTACATAGGAGAGAGACTGGGCGCCAGTTCTTCAACAAGCGGAGTTCGCCCTTCTTGGGCAGCAAGACAACAACTGCCCTACGCCATGAGAGGGGTATGTCCCCGGTCACCAGACTCTCCCCCAGAACCAATATGTAATACCCTCCAGGATATCATAGAAATCTCTGACAAACTCTACCGTCAACCCATCCAGCCAGGGGGACTTGCCCCTCCTGAGCTGACGCAGGGCACGAGTCAACTCCTCCAAAGATAAGGGGCCATCCAGAAGATCGGCCACCTCCTTATCTACAGTCAGTAGACCCTCCAACAGATCCCGCTGAATCTACCAACAGAGAACAGGGACCCATAAAAGGACTGGAGTAAAGCGCTGATCCTCTCCGGATCTGTGACAGAGTAGCCATCGTCTGCGAGCAGCTCTACGAGCTGTTTGCGAGCTCCCCGCCCTTTCTCCAGAGAGAAAAAGAAAGGAGAGGCTCGGTCCAGATCGTGCAGCATCTGGACCCGCGACCTCACGTAAGCGCCTCGGGACCGCTCAAGCAGCAATTTCCTCAAGGCCTCCTTCTTCACCTGAAACTCTCCCCATTTGCAGGAGTCATCACCAACCCTACCCACGACTCTGTGCCCAGTAGCTCCCTCTCAAGCCTCTCGACTGCTGAGTTCCGCCATCCGGTCGAGCCCCACGTGTATTCCTTACATAAGAGACGGATGTGAGCTTTCCCCACATCCCACCACTGCCTAAGGGAAGAGAAGCACCTCTGCCTCTCTCTCCACTTCACCCAAAACCGACTGAATGATTCCCAGAAACACCGATCCTCCAGCAGCCTGTTGTTAAAGTGCCAGTACGCGGACCCAGCCCGAGCGCGCGCTGGATTGAAATCCACGTGCATCAGACAGTGGTCTGAGCACGGCAGCAGCCGCATTGAGGCCGCTGAGACACGGGAAACAAACGCTCCTGAAATATATATTCGATCAATGTGGGAACCGCCACCCTCAAACCTCCGCGAAAAGCAGTGGAATCAGGGTGGAGGTTCCACCACGCACCAACCAACTCAAAGGAGTCAATCAACCCTCTCAGCTTCTTCGCTACAGCAGGGGCACACTGAGTACCAGAACAGTCTCGCGCCTCAAGTGTGCAATTAAAGTCCCCACCAAGGAAGACACACTCTCGCCTATCAATAATGCTCAACAGAGCAGTCACCTCCTGAAGTAGGCCGGCCTGCATCGTGCCGGAGCTAGGGGCATACACGTTAATGAAATGCAACGGCATGCCACCCAGGCTCACGGCCAGATGGAGCAAACATCCTGGCACAACTTCTTGCACTTTTAAAAGATTTGTCAGAAAATTCGGGGCCAACAGTAAGGCCACCCCACTCGAATTCGAGCTGAGATGGTTCATGTAGACCTCCCCTTCCCACTCCAGTCACCAGGTAGGTTAGTCACTGTCAACGGTATGCGTCTCCTGCAGAAAACATACTGCAAATCTCCCCTCTCTAAGGAGTGATAAAAGCTGAAATCTACGAAAACTCTCTCTACTTCCGTTTAAGTTTAATGTGGCTACTGTGAATGTGCAGGTACACAAGACTTGGAACTTGGAAAACCTTATTGTCATTCAGACCTTGCGGTCTGAACGAAATTTCGTTGCCTGCAGTCATACATATAGTAAATAACAAAAACACACAATAAACACATATTTAACATCCACCACAGTGAGTTCACCAGACACCACCTCACTGTGGTGGAAGGCAAAAATCTTGTCTTTGTCTCTTCCCTTCTTCCTCTTCCTCTTCCTCTGCGCTGAGGCTACCCAGGCCTCCGATGTTGTGACCGCACTGGGTGATGAAAATAAGTCCCGCAGGTGAACCGCGCTCCGCGAGCGGGCCGGTTCAACTCCACGGCCCGGGGCGGTCGAAGCTGCTGAAGCTGCCGCCCTCCAGTCCAGCGGACGCAGCTGTTGCCGCGGGAGCTCCGGAAAAACAGGTCACCAACCCGTGACCAGCGAGCTCCCGACGATGTCGTCCACTGGGCCCGCGGCCAGGCCTCCGAAGTCGCTGCCGCCGCCACCGGAAAGCCGCCACAGCACCGAGTCGGGCCGCCGGAACGCCTGAACCCGCCGCAGCCCCGAAGTCGGCCAGCCCCACACTGGTAAGTCCTGGCTGGCTCTGCCTCCAGAGCCTCGGGTCAGTTGCAGTTAAAGTTGGAGGCCGCCAGCTCTGCAATAGGCCTCAGCGCAGACGGAGACGGAGACGGGGATACGACAAGAAAAGTCTCGTCCCCCCAAAAGGAAGAGACTAAGAACGTTTCTCCCACCCCTCCCACACACATACACTACATAATAACTCAAACTAACGCTAAAAACAAGACAAGAAAACAACAAATAAAAAGAAAAACAGACGGACTGCAGGTGAGACGCTGCTGCCAGGGCAGCGCCGCCACTCCCAGGTGAGAGCCTCACTTGAGACTGAGACCCTCACACTCCCCGTAGACTCAAGAGCACTCCCTCTGAGGAACTCCAAATAGTCCCCAAACTGGCACTTCTCAGTCAGGAAGATCACTATCCTTGTTGCCAAGGATAGCCTCGAGAGTCTTAATCACAACTGGCAGATCAGCCCACCCTCTTTTTACAGCCACCATTTTTGTTCTGGCAGTATGGCTTGATCTTAGGAATTCTCGCACCTCACGGATAGCACTTGCATGAGACTCGGCCTTGGAGCCTGGGCACTCGGCCAACCCGCGCGCACCTGAAACAACAACCTCATCAACACAGCATCCAAGGTCGTTGCCAGAAATCGAAAGACCAGAACTCTCTGAAAGTTCACTGACCCCACTACGCAAGCTGGCCTCGTCACACACCCCCTCCTATGACTTGACACCACTCCCAGGATCAATGCCGGGGATGGATCCCGAAATCCCTGACCGCAACAAGCAGCCCACTGAGAGGCTGGGCTCCTGCACTCTCCCATCACCCTCCACGTCTGGGCCTGGGAAAGAAAAAACAAGAGGCACCCCCAAGGCCTGTGGTACACTGGCACCCCGGGAATCAGAAAGAGGATTGCCACCCAACCCAGAGTACCCTCTCCAGTTACAATCCCCCGGGAATCTCCACTTGCTTTTGGACTCTCCCCTGCCAACTCAGCCGACGAGACAGCACACCCCCCAGCACCTCCATTGGCTCTGAAGCGGAGCACACACTGGAACACTAAAGCCCCTGAACCTTCTCCTTCGGGCTGACTTTGCTCATCCCCTGTCTCAGGGGGCACACTATCAAGGGAGCTAACCCCATCATCTGGCGTGGCAAGGGGGCGCGGGGGCCATCACTGCCCCAGGTCCCCAAGGCGGAACTTGCAGACCCAGATGGCTATCACTGCCGCCCAGGATCACCGAGGCACAGCTGGCTGCCCTAGCCAGGACAGCAATACCATCCCGCGCTACTGAGGTTTGACGAGCCACCCCAGATGGGCCAGCAGTGCATTCCTGGGCCGCTGCACTAGAACTTTGAGCAGCGACCCCGTAAATATGACACTCCCTACGGAGATGTCCAAATTCACCACACGCAAGACACCGTGCCTTCCCCCAACTCCAATGCACGGTTCTAGGGAGACCCCTACACTCCACCTCTAAGCTCCCCTCAGTGCATTCCCCCTCACCCACCTTGATGAACACCCTCCTCTTGAAACTGAAGATCCCTTTTTCCTCTGGGTTCCCATCGGGGTGCATGAGCCTAAAGCGCTTAGGCCGCACCTCCCCAAACTTAGACAGGTGTGGAATAAGTGTCACGTCCGGAATACATGTGGGACAACTCCGCAGGAGAACCGGTCTCACCCTGGACCTCCACGGATCCACCTGTATGTGGACCACCCCCCCCCCCCCCCACTGAAATCCCCCTCTCCAAAGCTCGGGCCACATCCTCCCGGGTCTTTAGTATCATCTCAACCTTTCCTCTTTCGAGCTCGGAAGAGACAACAGCCCCCCTCTCAAGAAGTTCATTCATGGCCTTTGTAATTGCTCCCCTGGACCACAGGGGCCCAGTTTGAACTGAGACACCAAAGCCATCCCAATCCAAGTCAACATGAGGCTAATGCTCAGATGGCCTTGTACCCGCCGCGGATACCACCGCTGCGTAGCTCCGGACCTTCGGCCGTGCCCCAGCCATCGCCATCCTGACAGAGGCACAAACCAGCTCCAGGCACCCCAGCAGCTCAGGAACAGTCAACATGGATTTGTGCCTGGAAGGTCATGTTTGACAAACTTTCTTGAAGTTTTTTGAAGAGGTTACTAGGGAAATTGATGAGGGTAAAGCAGTGAATGTTGTCTATATGGATTTCAGTAAGGACTTTGACAAGGTTCCCCATGGAAGGTTGGTTAAGAAGGTTCAATCTTTGAGTGTTAATGGCGGAGTAGCAAGATGGATTCAACAGTGGTTGAATGGGAGATGTCAGAGAGTAATGGTGGATGGCTGTTTGTCAGGTTGGAAGCCAGTGACCAGTGGGGTGCCTCAGGGATCTGTGTTGGGTCTACTGTTGTTTGTCATGTACGTCAATGATCTGGATGAGGGGGTGGAAAATTAGATAAGTAAGTATGCAGATGATACTAAGATAGGTGGTGTTGTGGATAATGAAGTAGATTTTCAAAGTCTACAGAGAGATTTGGGCCATTTGGAAAAGTGGGCTGAAAGATGGCAGATGGAGTTTAATGCTGATAAGTGTGAAGTGCTACATCTTGGCAGGACAAATCAAAATAGGACGTACATGGAAAATGGTAGGGAATTGTAGAATGCTGTGGAACAGAGGGATCTAGGAATAACTGTGCATAGTTCCCTGAAGGTGGAATCGCATGTAGATAGGGTGGTAAAGACAGCTTTGGGTGTGCTGGCCTTTATAAATCAGAGCATTGAATATAGGAGTAGGGAAGTAATGTTAAAATTGTACAAGGCCAATTCTGGAGTATGGTGTACAATTTTGGTCGCCTAATTATAGGAAGGATGTCAACAAAATGGAGAGAGTACAGAGGAGATTTACTAGAATGTTGCCTGGGTTCCAGCAACTATGTTACAGAGAAAGGTTGAACAAGTTAGGTCTTTATTCTTTGAAGCGCAGAAGGTTAAGGGGGGACTTGATTGAGGTCTTTAAAATGATGAAAGGGATAGACAGAGTTGAAGTGGATAAGCTTTTCCCATTGAGGGTAGGGAAGATTCAAACAAGAGGGCATGACATGAGAATTAAGGGACAGAAGTTTAGGGGTAACATGAGGGGGAACTTCTTTACTCAGAGAGTGGTGGCTGTGTGGAATGAACTTCCAGCAGAAGTGGTGGAGGCAGGATCGATTTTAACATTTAAAAGTAAAGTGGACAGGTATATGGACAGGAAGGGAATGGAGGGGTATGGTCTGAGTACAGGTAGATAAATGAATGGGAAAATAAAGGGGAAAATAAATGGTCGGCATGGACTGGAAGGTCCGAGAGGGCCGGTTTCCATGCTGTAATTGTTATATGGTTATATGGTTATCTCCAAGGATCTTAAGTGGGGGCTACCATCGACTCCACAGTCAAAAAGGAACAACAGAGGATGTACTTCCTGCGACAGAGGGAACTTTAAGGGAAGCTGGTCAGTGTTTGGACCCAACCCCCTGAAAGACAGCGGTTGAGTGGCCGCCAAATAATCGGGCACAAAAAATTGAAAATAGGAAAACAATAAAATCGGAATTACAATTTAAATCGGAAGAATATCATGCCTGATCTGCAGCAAAGACACTAGTAACTTTGTATCTTTGATCTGCAGTTCCTTCCTATTGAAAAAGAACCCTGGCCCGAAACAACTCCTAATCCATTCCCTCCACAGATGCCACCTATCCCGCTGAGTTTCTCCAGCACTGTGTTTTTCATTTAACTCTTGAAATTGAAATAGACATAAAGCTGGAGTAACTCAGTGGGACAGGCAGCGACTCTGGAGAGAACACCCTTCTTCAGACTGAATTGAACTCTCGTCGGTGAGAGTACTTGTGAATGGCTGCAGAAGGGTCTCGACCAGAAACGTCACCCACTCCCCAGAGCCGCCGCGCGTCCCGCTGAGCCACCACAGCACCCCCCCCCCATGTCCACCTTTAACTCCAGAGCCAAGCAAAAAACAGAGTGCTGGAGGAACTCAGCAGGCCAGGCGGCATCCACAGAGGGAACGTACCAGGTGCCGCCACGGGCCAGGGTTCCCCCCACCCCAGCTCCCCGCAACAGGAAGGAACAGCAGATGCAGCCGCCCCCGCAAAACGCCAAATTATTTGGGGAATGCCGAGGCAAGAGGGTGAGAGAGAAGGAGTGAGAGAGCGAGAGAGATCCAATGGACGGATTCGGATCCCAACTATGCCTCGCTGAGACCGCATCAGAAGTTTCAAACCTAAGCCCCCCTCAAGTTTGGACCAAGATACCACGTTGTAAACAACCACGTTCGCTACTTTGACTGGGAGTTCGCGTTCTGCCACTGTCCTGCCAGCGGATTACAACTGTTTGATATCTGCTTCAGGAAGGAGCCGGTGGTCTACGAGTTGAACATCCAGGAGGTGAAATTCGTTTACGGCGGAGAGACGCCAGATCTGATGAGGGCCAAGTTTTTAGACAGTCATTATGGAATTGGGAAAAGTTCCAATGAGCCGGTTAAAGACGTGGACTGCCCTTACAGAGCCACTTTCCTCCACACTCTCCATCTCATGGAGACTGGAAACCAAAGATCCTATAGAGGAGCAAGATAGTCCACTCGACGAAAAAGCAGTAGTAGGGTCATGGGTAATCTTCAGCACCATTTCCTTAACCGACTTCCGTTTCCGCTCTAGTATCTTTGCTTTGGTCATGGCTTCTTCATGCACAAATCATCTTTTATTTCCTCAGTTGTAGGTGATCATTTTGATATGATATTCCTGCCTAGTCCTCCTTATTAACTTTGAACATACAAAATATTGCCAGAAAATCCAGCATCCACACAAGCCATTCTCCTTCCCCCCCCCCCCGTTATAGAAACATAGAAACATAGAAATTAGGTGCAGGAGTAGGCCATTCAGCCCTTCGAGCCTGCACCGCCATTCAATATGATCATGGCTGATCATCCAACTCAGTATCCCGTACCTGCCTTCTCTCCATACCCTCTGATCCCCTTAGCCACAAGGGCCACATCCAACTCACTCTTAAATATAGCCAATGAACTGGCCTCAACTACCCTCTGTGGCAGAGAGTTCCAGAGACTCACCACTCTCTGTGTGAAGAAAGTCTTTCTCATCTCGGTCTTAAAGGATTTCCCCCCTTATCCTTAAGCTGTGACCCCTTGTCCTGGACTTCCCCAACATCGGGAACAATCTTCCTGCATCTAGCCTGTCCAACCCCTTAAGAATTTTGTAAGTTTTCTATAAGATCCCCCTTAATCTCCTAAATTCCAGAGAGTATAAACCGAGTCTATCCAGTCTTTCTTCATAAGACAGTCCTGACATCCCAGGAATCAGTCTGGTGAACCTTCTCTGCACTCCCTCTATGGCAATAATGTCCTTCCTCAGATTTGGAGACCAAAACTGCACGCAATACTCCAGGTGTGGTCTCACCAAGACCCTGTACAACTGAAGTAGAACCTCCCTGCTCCTGTACTCAAATCCTTTTGCTATGAAAGCTAACATACCATTCGCTTTTTTCACTGCCTGCTGCACCTGCATGCCTACTTTCAATGACTGGTGTACCATGACACCCAGGTCTCGCTGCATCTCCCCTTTTCCTAATCGGCCACCATTTAAATAATAGTCTGCTTTCCTGTTTTTGCCACCAAAGTGGATAACCTCACATTTATCCACATTATACTGCATCTGCCAAACATTTGCCCACTCACCCAGCCTATCCAAGTCACCTTGCAGTCTCCTAGCATCCTCCTCACAGCGAACACTGCCCCCCCAGCTTAGTGTCATCCGCAAACTTGGAGATATTGCCTTCAATTCCCTCATCCAGATCATTAATATATATTGTAAATAGCTGGGGTCCCAGCACTGAGCCTGCGGTACCCCACTAGTTACTGCCTGCCATTGTGAAAAGGACCCGTTTACTCCTACTCTTTGCTTCCTGTTTGCCAGCCAGTTCTCTATCCACATCAATACTGAACCCCTAATACCGTATGCTTTAAGTTTGTATACTAATCTCTTATGTGGGACCTTGTCGAAAGCCTTCTGGAAGTCCAGATATACCACATCCACTGGTTCTCCCTTATCCACGCTACTAGTTACATCCTCGAAAAATTCCACAAGATTCGTCAGACATGATTTACCTTTTGTAAATCCATGCTGACTTTGTCCAATGATTTCACCACTTTCCAAATGTGCTGCTATCCCATCTTTAATAACTGACTCTAGCAGTTTCCCCACTACCGATGTTAGACTAACTGGTCTGTAATTCCCCGTTTTCTCTCTCCCTCCCTTCTTAAAAAGAGGGGTTACATTTGCTACCCGCCAATCCTCAGGAACTACTCCAGAATCTAAAGAGTTTTGAAAGAATATCACTAATGCATCCACTATTTCCTGAGCTACTTCCTTAAGTACTCTGGGATGCAGCCTATCTGGCCCTGGGGATTTATCGGCCTTTAATCTATTCAATTTACCCAACACCACTTCCCGACTGACCTGGATTTCACTCAATTCCTCCTTTGACCCACAGTCCCCTGCTATTTCAGGCAGATTATTTATGTCTTCCTTAGTGAAGACGGAACCAAAGTAGTTATTCAATTGGTCCGCCATATCCTTGTTCCCCATGATCAACTCACCTGTTTCTGACTGCAAGGGACCTACATTTGTTTTAACTAACCTCTTTCTCTTCACATATCTATAAAAACTTTTGCAGTCAGTTTTTTTATGTTCCCTGCCAGTTTTCTTTCATAATCTATTTTTTCCTTTCCTAATTTAAGCCCTTTGTCCTCCTCTGCTGGTCTCTGAATTTCTCCCAGTCCTCTGGTATGCTGCTTTTTTCTGGCTACTTTGTACGCATCATCCTTTGCTTTGATACTATCCCTGATTTCCCTTGTTATCCACGGATGCACTACCTTCCCCGATTTATTCTTTTGCCAAACTGGGATGAACAATTTTTGTAGTTCATCCATGCAGTCTTTAAATGTCTTCCATTGTATATCCACCGTCAACCCTTTTAGAATTAATTGCCAGTCAATCTTGGCCAATTCACGTCTCATACCCTCAAAGTTACCTTTCTTTAAGTTCAGAAACCATTGTTTCTGAATTAACAATGTCACTCTCTCATCCTAATGGAGAACTCAACCATATTATGGTCACTCTTGCCCAAGGGGGGCACGTACAACAAGACGGCTAATTACCCTTTCCTCATTACTCAAAACCCAGTCTAAAATAGCTGCTCTCTCGTTGGTTCCTCTAACATGTTGATTTAGATAACTATCCCGCATACATTCCAAAAAAATCCTCTTCCTCAGCACCCCTGCCAATTTGATTAACCCAATCTATATGTAGATTGAAGTCACCCATTATAACTGTTTTGGCCTTTGTCGCACGCATTTCTAATTTCCTGTTTGATACCATCCCCAACTTCTCTGCTACTGTTAGGTGGCCTGTACACAACACCCACCAGCGTTTTCTGCCCCTTAGTGTTTTGTAGCTCTACCCATACCGATTCCACATCCTCCAAGCTAATGTCCTTCCTTTCCATTGCTTTAATCTCCTCTCTAACCAGCAACGCTACTCCACCTCCTTTTCCTTTCTCTCTATCCCTCCTGAATATTGAATATCCCTGGATGTTCAGCTCCCAGCCTACGTCACCCTGGAGCCATGTCGCCGTGATCCCAACTATATCATAATCATTAATATCTATCTGCACGTTCAACTCGTCCACCTTATTACGAATACTCCTTGCATTGAGAACACAAAGCCTTCAGGCTTGTCTTTACAACGCATTTACCCCTTATACAATTTTGCTGAAAAGTGGCCCTTTTTGATTTTAGCCCTGGTTTTGTCTGCCTGCCACTTTTACCTTTCACCTTGCTACCTAATGCTTCTACCCTCATTTTACACCCTCCTGCCTCTCTGCTCTTGTACCCATCCCCCTGCCACATTAGTTTAAATCCTCCCCGACAGTACTAGCAAACACTCCCCCAAGAACATTGGTTCCATTCCATTCCAGGTGCAAACCGTCCTGTTTGTAACCGGTCCCACCTCCCCCAGAACTGGTCCCAGTGCCCTAAAAATTTTGAATCCCTCCCCCTTGCACCACTTTTCAAGCCACGTATTCATTTGCATTATCCTCCTATTTTCTACCCTGACTGGCCCGTGGTACTGGTAGTAATCCGGAGATTTACTACCTTTGAGGTCCTACTTTTAAGTTTATCTCCTAGCTCCCTAAATTCACCTTGTAGGACCTCATCCCTTTTTTTACCTATATCGTTGGTGCCAACATGCACCACGACAACTGGCTGTTCACCCTCCCCCTCCAGAATGTTCTGCAGCGTTCAGTGACATCCCTGACCTTTGCACCAGGGAGGCAACATACCATCCTGGAGTCTCGTTTGCGGCCGCAGAAACGCCTATCATTCCCCTGACAATTGAATCCCCTATTATTGCCCTTCCCCTCTTTTTTCCCCCCTCATGAGCTGCAGAGCCACCCATGGTGCCATGAACCTGGCTGCTGCTGCATTCCCCTGATGAGCCATCTCCCTCAACAGTATCCAAAATGGTATACCTGTTTAGGAGGGAGATGACCGCAGGGGACTCCTGCACTACCTGCCTACTGCTTTGCTGGCTATTGGCCACCCGTTCCCTTCTTGTCCTCCTACCTTTTGCCTGCGGTGTGACCAACTCACTGTACGTGCTATCCACGACTTTCTCCGCATCGTGGATGCTCCAGTATGAATCCAGCCGCAGTTCCAATCGTTCAATGCGATCTGCCAGGAGCTGCAGCTGGACACACTTCCTGCAAACGTAGTCACCAGGGACACCGACCATCTCCCTGATCTCCCACATGTTGCAGGCTGAACAAACCATGGGGCCAATCTCTACTGCCATACCTTACTCCCAAATTACTAAAAAAAAACACAAAAACTTATCCTTTAAACTTTACTACTAAATACTGAATCCCTAACTCCCAGAATCCCTCACTCCCAGAAGGCAGAAATGTAAAATAGTAAACCCGGGGTTGCACCCAATCAGCTGCTTCCTCGGGTCCTCTTCCACCAATCAGCGGCTTCCTCAAAAAAATACTTCTCCAAATGGAACGTTTATGGATTTCGGTAAGCCTCTGGAAACACAAGCCCCGCGCTCGATATTAAACCTACCGTCGGGTGTCGCTCCTCCCCCTCCTTCACTTCCTCCAACGGCTCTGTGGGCCTCTGGAAACACAAGCCCCGCGCTCGATTTTAAACCTACCGGTCGGGTGTCGCTCCTCCCCCTCCTTCACTTCCTCCAACGGCTCCTGTGGGCCTCTGGAAACACAAGCCCCGCGCTCGATTTTAAACCTACCGTCGGGTGTCGCTCCTCCCCCTCCTTCACTTCCTCCAACGGCTCCTGTGGGCCTCTGGAAACACAAGCCCCGCGCTCGATTTTAAACCTACCGGTCGGGTGGTCGCTCCTCCCCTCCTTCACTTCCTCCAACGGCTTGTGGGCCTCTGGAAACACAAGCCCCGCGCTCGATTTTAAACCTACGGTCGGGTGTCGCTCCTCCCCCTCCTTCAACTTCCTCCAACGGCTCCTGTGGGCCTCTGGAAACACAAGCCCCGCGCTCGATTTTAAACCTACCGGTCGGGTGTCGCTCCTCCCCCTCCTTCACTTCCTCCAACGGCTCCTGTGGGCCTCTGGAAACACAAGCCCCGCGCTCGATTTTAAACCTACCGGTCGGGTGTCGCTCCTCCCCCTCCTTCAACTTCCTCCAACGGCTCCTGTGGGCCTCTGGAAACACAAGCCCCGCGCTCGATTTTAAACCTACCGGTCGGTGTCGCTCCTCCCCCTCCTTCACTTCCTCCAACGGCTCCTGTGGGCCTCTGGAAACACAAGCCCCGCGCTCGATTTTAACCTACCTCGGGTGTCGCTCCTCCCCCTCCCTTCACTTCCTCCAACGGCTCCTGTGGGCCTCTGTCGATTTTAAACTACCTCCGCTCCTCCCTCCTTCACTTCTCCAACGGCTCCTGTGGGCCTCTGGAAACACAAGCCCCGCGCTCGATTTTAAACCTACCAGTCGGGTGTCGCTCCTCCCCCTCCTTCACTTCCTCAACGGCTCCTGTGGGCCTCATAGAGGTTATAGAGATATCAAGTCTATTATAGACTTATTATAGATTTTATATCTCTATGGTAGAATGGAAAGTAATCAAAATGTGAGCTAAAAAATGCCGCGAGTTAATGGACCAAACAGATCTAAGTAAGCTACATCCATATAATTAAAAGTCTCATCTTGACCACTTCCTGTTTACACTGTGTTTTGATTTTGGAAAAAAACACTACCACATATGGCTGTATCGCAAGCAGAGTCCGTTTATCAGGGCGATAGCGAACACCGATGGCAATTCCGCAAAAGGCGCTTTCAAAGCAACCTCTCTCGCATGCCGAGGCCCGGGAGGAGGAGGGAAGCTTCCTTCTGCTGGGCGAGGTACGGGAGGAGGAGGTGGTGAAGACGCTGTCGCAACCATTGCTGCCGCTGTTCGGGGCCCGTCATTCGCTCCTAGTATCTTTGCCCCGCAATCAAAGATACTAGAGGACACGAAACGTCAGTTCCTATTCGCCAGAGATGCTGCCTGACCCGCAGAGTTACTACAGTTTTTTTGCGCCATCCAGTATAAACCAGTATTTGCGTGCTAAGCCGGGCAATATGTTGGCATTTAGTTTGCCCAGCGGCACTTTCTGTGGTCAATGGCACCTGGGCAACTGCTAATTTCGAGCCCTGTTATGCCCCAACACCAGCGATACCCCAACGCCAGCCGCTATGCCCCAACGCCAGCTGCCAAGCCCCAACGCCAGCTGCCAAGCCCCAACCCTACCACCAGCCGCTAAGACCCAATGGCAGCCGCTTAACCACAAAGCCAGACGCTAAATTTCAACGCCACCCACAAAACCCTGACGCCAGCTGCCAAACCCCAACGCCAGCCGCCAAACCTCAACGCCAGCTGCCAGACCCCAACGCCAGCTGCCAAACCCCAACCACCAAACCCCAAGG
The DNA here is from genome assembly GCA_035221665.1 of Okamejei kenojei. Lineage (NCBI taxonomy): Eukaryota > Metazoa > Chordata > Chondrichthyes > Rajiformes > Rajidae > Okamejei > Okamejei kenojei. Next base: position 1,856,642 of record CM069159.1, read on the forward strand.
CCAGCCGCCAAACCCCAAGGCCAGCTGCCAAACATCAACACCAGCCGTCAAACCTCAAGGCCAGCCGCCAAACACCAACACCAGCCGCAAAACCGCAATGCCAGCCGTTATGCCTCAACACCAGCCTTTATGCCCCAACGTCAGCCGCTATGCCAGCTGCTAAAATTCAACGCCAGTCACGAAACCCCAACGCAGCCCCTAAACCCCAACGCCGGCCATTAAACTCCAACGGTAGCCGCTAAACCCCAACGCCAGCCGCTAAACCCCAACACCAGTCGCTAAACCCCAAAGCCAGCCACTGCCCCAACGCCAGCCGCTAAACCCCAACGCCAGCCGCTAAACCCCAACGAAGCCACCAAAACACAATGCCAGCCGCCAAGCCCCAACGGCAGGCACTAAGCCCCAACACCACCCACGAAGCCCCAATGCCACCCGCTAAAACACAACGCTAGCCACGAAAAGCTATCGCCAGACATGAGACCGCAACCCCAGCCTTGAAGCCCCAACGCCAGCCTCTAAACTCCAACGCCAGCCGCAATATCCCAACACCAGCCGCGAAACCCTGCCAGCCGCTATGCCCCAATGCAGCCCCAAAACCCCAATGCCCGTTATGCCCCAACGCCAGACGCGAAACCCCAACACCTGTCGCCAAACCATAATGTCAGCCGCCAAACCACAACGTCAGCAGCAAAACCCCCAACGCCAGCCACCTAACCCCAATGCCAGCCGCTAAGCCCCAACGCCAGCTGCTAAAACACAATGCCAGCCACTGTGCCCCAAAGCAGCCCCGAAACCCCAACGCCAGCCGTTACGCCCCAATGTCAGCCGCTGTGCCACAATGCCAGCCGCTGTGCCCCAACGCCAGCTGCTGTGCCCCAACGCCAGCCACTACGATCCAACGCCAGCTGCGAAACCCTATCACCCGCCATGAGACCCTAACCGCAGCTGTGAACCCCCAACGCCAGCTGCTAAACTCCGCCAGCTGCAAAACTCCAAGGTCAGCCGCTAAGTCCCAATGCCAGCCACAAAACCAGAACGCCAGCCGCTAAACCCCAACGCCAACCGCTAAACCCCAAAACCAGCCACTAAGCCTCAACGCTAGCAGCAAACACCAACGTCAGCCGCTATACTCCAACGCCAGCCACTATGGCCCAACGCCAGCCACTATGGCCCAACGCCAGCCGCTATGCCCCAATGCCAGCAACTGTGCCGCCACGGCAGTCACTATGCCCCAACGCCAGCCGCTCAGACCCAACACCAGCCATTGCCCCAACGGCAGCCGCTCAGCCCCAATGCCAGCCACTCAGCCCCAACATCAGCTGCTAAACCCCAACGGCAGCCTATGAGCCCCAACGCCAGCCTATGAGCCCCAACGCCAGCCACTAAGCCCCAACGCCAGCCACTAAGCCCCATCGTCAACCGCTAAATTCCAACGCCAGCCATTAAACCCTAAAGCCAGCTGCGAAACGCTATCGCCAGTTTCTAAACCCCAACGCCAGCTGCAAAACCCCACGCCAGCCGCTAAACATCAACGCCGGCCGCGATACACCAACCCCAGCTGCGAAGCCCCAACACCAGCCGCGATGCCCCAACGCCACCTGCTTAACCCCAACGCCAGCTGCAAAACCCCCAACACCAGCCGCTAAGCCCCAACGCCAGCTGCTAAATCACAAAGCCATCCACTATGCCCCAACGCAGCCGAGAAACCCAAACGCCAGCCGCTATGCCCCAACGCCAGCCACTATGCCCCAACGCCAGCCGTTATGCCCTAACACCAGCCATTAGGGCCCAACGCCAGCCGCTAAACCCCAACGCCAGCCGATGAACCCCAACGCTAGCCGCTAAGCCCCAAAGCCAGCCCATGAGCCTCAACGCTAGCTGCTAAGCCCCAACGTCATCCACAAAGGCCCAACGCCAGCCGCTGAACCCCAACACCAGCCGCTGAACCCCAACGCCAGCAGCAAAGCCCCAACGCCAGCAGCTAAGCCCCAACGCCAGCAGCTAAGCCCCAACACCAGCAGCTAAGCCCCAACGCCAGAGCTCAGCCCAACGCAGCTAAGCCCCAACCCAGCTCTAAGCCCCCAACGCAGCACTAAGCCCCAAACGTCCCAGCACTAAGCCCCAACGCCAGCAGCTAAGCCCCAACGCCAGCAGCTAAGCCCCAACGCCAGCAGCTGAGCCCCAACGCCAGCAGCTGAGCCCCAACGCCAGCCGCTGAGTCCCAACGCCAGCCGCTGAGCCCCAACGCCAGCCGCTAAGGCCCCCACACCAGCCGCTAAGCCCCGCCAGCAGCTAGGCCCCAATACCAGCAGCCTAACCCCCAACGCCAGCAGCTGCCCCAAACGCTAGCAGCTGAGTCCCAACGCCAGCCGCTGAGCCCCAACGCCAGCCGCTGAGCTCCAACGCCAGCCGCTGAGCTCCAACGCCAGCCGCTAAGCCCCAACGCCAGCCGCTAAGCCCCAAAGCCAGCCGCTAACCCCAACGCCAGCCGCTAAGCCCCAATGCCAGCTGCTATGCCCCAACGCCAGCCGCTAAGCGCCAACACCAGCCGCTAAATCCGAACGCCAGCTGCTAAACCCCAACACCACCTAAGAACCCAACGGGCAGAAAGCCACAAAACCCCAACGCAGCGCTAAACCCCCACACCAGCCGCAAAGCCCAAATGCAAGCCGCTAAGAAGAGCCCCCAACCCAGCTGCTACACACAAACCCTGCAGCCAACTAAACCCCAACCTAGCAGCAAACCCCAACGCCAGCCGCTCTACTCTAACGGCAGCCGCCTAAGCTCCAACGCCGAGCCTCTAAGCCCAATGCCACCTCTAAACCTCAACGCCAGCCGCTAGCCCCAAAGGCAGCCCGCAACACGCTATCACCGGAACATGAGAACCCCAACCCCCCCAGCCTTGAAGCACAACGCAGCCTCTAAACCGCAACGCCAGCCATTATCCCCAACCGTCCAGCTGCAAAAACCCCAACACGGGGTCGCCAAACCACAACGCCAGCCCCCAAGCACAACACCAGCCGCAAAACCCCAACGCCAGCTGCTAAAACACAATGCCAGCCACTAGGCCCCAAAGCACCACCCGAAACCCCAACACCAGCCGTTATGCACCAATGCCAGCCACTATGCCCCAACGCCAGCCGCTATGCCCCAACACCAGCAGCTGTGCCCCAACGCCAGCAGCTGTGCCCCAACGCCTGCCGCTAAGCCCCAACGCCTGCCGCTAAACCCAAACGCCAGCCGCTAGACCTCAACGGCAGGCGCAAACACCAACACCAGCCGCAAAACCCCAACGGAGGCCGCTAAGGCCCAATGACAGCCGCGAAACCCCGCCAGCCGCTATGCCCCAAAGCAGCTCCAAAACCCCCGCGCCAGCCGTTATGCCCCACAGCATCCGCAAAGCCAGCCGCTCAGGACCCCAACGCCCAGCCGCTAAACCCCAAATGGCCACCGATGAGTCCCCAACAACAGCCACTAATCCTCAACACCAGCCAATAAGCCCTACCGCCAACCGCTATGTCCCAACGCCAGCCGCTTAAACCCAGCCGATGAGCCCCAACAACAGCCACTAAGCCTCAACGCCAGCCGCCATGCCCCAACGCCAGCCGCTATGCCTCAACGAGAGCTGCGAAACTATCGCCAGCCATGAGACCCTAACCCCAGCCGTGAATCCCAAACGCCAGCTGCCAAACCACATCGCCAGCCGCAAAACCCCCAATGCCAGCCGCCTAACCCCATCGCCGACCGTTATGCCCCAACGCCAGCCACTATGCCACAACGTCAGCCGCTAAGGCCCAACGTCAGCCCCGAAGCCCCAACGACAGGCATAAGCCCCAGCACCAGCCGCTAAGGCCCAACGCCAGCCCCTAAACCCAATGCCTGCCGCTAAACCCCAAAGTAGGCCGCAAAACGCTATCACCGGACATGAGACCACAACCCCAGCCTTGAAGCCCCAACGCCAGCCTCTAAACTCCAACACCAGTCGCAAAACCCCAAGGTCAGCCGCTAAGTCCCCAAGCCAGCCACGAAAAACCACAACCCAGCCGCGAAACGCCACGCCAACGCCAACACGCTAAAACCCCAGTCAGCTCATTAAGCCTCAAAGCTAGCAGCAAACACCAACGCAGCCGCTATTACTCCAACCCACCGCTCAGCCCCAACGCAGCCGATATGCCCCAACGCTAGCCGATAACCCCAACCGATAGCCGCTAAGCCCTCGCCACCCACTAAGCCCCAACGCAGCCACACAACCCCAACGCCAGCCACTAAACGCCAGCCACAAAACCCTCAAACACACCAGCCGCTACACCCCATAAGCCAGTCAAACCCCAACGCAGCCCTCTACCCAACAGCAGCAGCTAAGCCCCAACGCCAGCACTCTAAGCACAACGCCATCACTAGGCCCCAACGCCAGCCACTATCCCCAACGACGCCAGCCGCTAAGAGAGCCCCAACGCAAGCCGTCAAAACACAACCGGGCCAGCCGCTAAGCCCCATGCAGCGCTAACCCCAACGCCAGCTGCGACGGCCGAACTGCCAGCCGCTTAAGGCCCAACGCCAACCGCTAAGGCCCAACGCCAGCCGCTAAGGCCCAACGCCAGCCGCTAAGGCCCAACGCCAGCCGCTAAGGCCCAACGCCAGCCGCTAAGGCCCAACGCCAGCCTTGAAACCCCAACGATAGCCTCTAAACTCCAACGCCAGTCGCAAAACCCCAACTGCAGGCGCTAAGGCCCAATGCCAGGCGCAAAACCCCGCCAGCCACTATGCCCCAACGCATCCCCAAAACCCCAACGCCAGCCGTTATGCCCCAACGGCAGGCGCTAAGCCCCAACGCCAGCTGCTAAGGCCGAACGCAAGCCGCTAAGGCCCAACGCCAGCCGCTAAGGCCCAACGCCAGCCGCTAAGGCCCAACGCCAGCCGCTAAGGCCCAACGCCAGCCGCTAAGGCCCAACGCCAGCGCCGCTAAGGCCGACCAAACGCCAGCCGCTAAGGCCCAACGCCATCCGCTAAGGCCCCAACGCACCGCGAAGGCCCATCCAACGCCAGCCGCTAAGGCCCAATGCCAGCCACTAAGCCCAACCGCCGCCGCTAAGGCCCAACGCCAGCCTTGAAACCCCAACGCCAGCCTCTAAACTCCAACGCCAGTCGCACAACCCCAACTGCAGGCGCTAAGGCCCAATGCCAGCCGCAAAACCCTGCCAGCCACTATGCCCCAACGCAGCCCCAAAACCCCAACGACCCAGCCGTTATGCCCAATGGCAGGCGCTAAAGCCCCTAACGCCAGCTGCTAAGGCCAACGCCAGCCGCTAAGGCCGAACGCCAGCCCTAAGGCCCAACGCCAGCCGCTATTCCCAACGCCAGCCGCTAAGGCCCACGCCAGCCGCAAAGCCCAACGCCACCGCTAAGGCCCAACGCCAGCCGCTAAGCGCCCAACGCCAGCAGCTAAGGGCCCAACGCAAGCCTTGAAACCCCGACGCCAGCCACTAAACTCCAACCCAGTCGCACCAGCCCCAACTGCAGCCTAAGGCCCAATGGGCCAGCCGCAACACCCCCCGCCAGCCACTAGTCCCAAACCAGCCCCAAATTCCCAACGCCAGCCGTTATGCCCCAACACCAGCACTGCCACTATGCCCCTACGCCAGCCGCTAAGCCAACGCAGCTGCTAAAACACATGCCAGCCGCTATGCCCCCAAAAGCAGCCGCCCCGAAATCCCAACCACGGCCCGTTATGCCCCAATGTCCAGCCACTATGCCCCAACGCCAGCCGCTACGCCCCTAACCCAGCCACTGTGCCTCAACGGGGCAGTCGCATGCCCCAACGGCAGCCTGCTATGTCCCTAAAAGGCAGCCGCTAAGCCCCCAACGCCAGCCGCTCAGACCCAACGCCAGCCGCTCAGACCCAAAGCCATCCGCTAAGTCCCAATGCCAGCCGCTCTGCCCCCAACTCAGCCGCTAAACTCCCAACGCAGCCTATAGCCAAACGCCAGCCGCTAAGCCCCAACGTCAACTGCTAAACCCCAACGGCAGCCATTAAACCCTCAAGCCAGCCGCGGAACGCTATTGCCTGTTTTCTAACCCCAACACCACCGATAAACCGAACAACGCCGGCCGCGATACCCCACCCCAGCTGCGAAGCCCCAAACACTAGCACAAAGGTCCCAACGCCACCCGCTTAGCCCCAACGCCACCGCAAAATCCCCAACCCAGCCGCTAAGCCCAAACGCCAGCTGCTAATCCCAACAACCCTCCACTATGCCCAAAGCAGCCCCGAAACCCCACGCCGGCCATTAAGCCCCAATGCCAGCCACTATGCCCCCAACACCACCGCTTGCCCCATCACCGCTGCTGTTGCCCCAACCCACCACTTGCCCAACGCAGTCGCTTGACCAAAATGCCCGCCCGCTATGGCCCCAACGGCAGCCACGTAGCTCCAACGCCAGCCGCTCAGCCCCAATGCCAGCCGCTCAGCCCCAAACGCCACAACCTCAGCCCCAACGCCAGCCGCAAAACCCAATACCAGCCGTGAAACGTTTCGATCGCAGTATGCTAAACCCAATCACGCAAAACCCCACGCCAGCCGCTAAACATCACCGCCGGCCGTGATACCCAACTCCCACTCCGCTAAGGCCCACACCAGCCGCGAAGGCCCCAGCGCCAGCCGCTAAACCCAACCGCCAGCCACTAATCCCCAAAGCCAGCCACTAAACCACCAACGGCAGCCACTATGCCCAACGCCAGCCGCTAAGAGACCCACAACCGCACGCCACCAAAACACAACGCACAGCCGCTAACCCCAATGGCAGCGCAAGCCCCAACGCCATCCTGCTAAGGCCTGATCGCCAGCCCTAAGGCCCAACGCCAGCCGCTACGGCCAAGCCAGCCGCTAATGCCCAACGCCAGCCGCTAAATGCCCAACAACCAGCCGCTAAGGCCCAATGCGCAGCCGAGCTAAGGCCCAACGCCACCGCTAAGGCCCAACCGCCAGCCTTGATAAACCCCAACGCTAGCCTCTAAACTCCAACGCCAGTCCGCAAAAAACCCCCAACTACTGCAGGCGCTAAGGCCCAATGCATGCGCAAAACCCCGCCAGCCACTATTGCCCCAACGCAGCCCCAAAACCCCAACGCCAGCGATATGCCCAACGCAAGGCGCTAACCACAACGCCAGCTCTAAGGCCGGAACCAAAGCCGCTAAGAAAGCCAGCAAACGCCAGCCGCTAAGAGCCCCATACGCCAGCCGCTAAGAGGACCAACCCAGCCCTAAGGCCCAACGCCAGCCGCTAAGGCCCAACGCCACCGCTAAGGCCCAACGCGCAGCCGCTAAGGCCCAACGCCAGCCGCTAAGGCCCAATGCCACCACTAAGGCCCAACGCCAGCCGCTAAGCCCCACAACGCCAGCCTTGAAACCCCAACGCCAGCCTCTAAACTCCAACGGCCAGTCGCACAAACCCCACTGCCGGGCGCTAAGGCACAATGCCAGGCGCAAAACCCCGCAGCCACTATGCCCCACGCAGCCCCAAAACCCCCAACGCCCAGCCGTTATGCCCCAAATGCAGCGCTAAGTCCCCAACGCCAAGCTGCTACGGCCGAACGCCAGCCGCTAAGGCCGAACGCCATCCGCAAAGCCGCAACGCCAGCCGCTACGGCCCAACGCCACCGCTAATGGCCCAAACGCCAGCCGCTAAGGCCCAACGCCCAGCCGCTAAGGCCCATCCCAGCCGCTAGGCCCAACGCCAGCCGCTAAAGCCCCAACGCCAGCCGCTAAGGCCCAACGCCAGCTGCTAAGGCCCAACGCCGGCCCTAAGGCCCAAGCCAGCCTGAAAACCCGACGCCAGCCTCTAAACTCCCACGCCAGTCGCACAGCCCCAACTGCAGGCGATAAGGCCAATGCCAGCCGCAAAACCCCGCCAGCCACTAATGCCCACCGCAGCCGTCAAATTCCCAACGCCACCGTTTATGGCCCCAACACCAGCCAGTTTAACTATGCCCCAACGCCAAGCCGCTAAGAAGCCCCCCCAACGGCAGCTGCTAAAAACACAATGCCCCGCTATGGCCCCAACAAGCAGCCGAAAACCCCAACCGGCCGTTATGGCCCCAATGTCACCACAGCCCCAACCCAGCCGCTACGCCCCAACGCCAGCCCCTGTGCCTCAACGGCAGTCGCTTGCCCACGGCAGCCGAATATGGCCCCTACCAGCAGCCGCTAAGCCCCAACGCCAGCCGCTCATACCCAAACCGCCAGCCCCGCTCAGACAACCCCAACGCCAGCCGCTAAGACCCAAGCACCGCTCTGCCCCCAACGTCAGCCGCTAAACACAACGCCCCTATGAGCCCAAACGCCAGCCGCTAAGCCCCCAACGTCAACTGCTAAACCCCCAACGTCACGCCATTAAACCCTAAAGGCCAGCCGCCGGAACGCATTGCCTGTATCTAAACCCCAACACCAGTCCGCTAAACAAACATCAGCCGCCGCGATAACCGCCCAACCCCAGCTGCGAAGCCCCCAACACCAGCCCCACAAAGTCCCAACGAGCCAACCCCACCTCCCACCCGCTAGTTAAAAAGCCCCAACGCCAGCCGCAAATCCCCCAACGCCCAGCCCCTTAAGCCACCAAACGCCAGCTGCTAATCACAACACCCTCCACAATGGCCCACAGATACAGCCCCGCAACCAACCCCAACGTCCGGCCATTATGCCCCAAATGCCAGCCACCACTATGGCTATGCCCCAACAACACCAGCCAGCCGCTGGCCGCTGTGCCCCAACAACCAGCCGTGTGCCCCAACAACCCGCCACAGACGTTCACCAACGGCAATCGCTGGACCAAATGCCAGCCGCTATGGGAATGGGGATGATGGCCCCCACGGCAGCCACTTAGCTTTTGTTGTCCAACGCCAGCCAGCATCAAGTGGGCGGCCACCAATGCCAGCCGCTCTGCCCCAAACGCACAGCCCGGGCCGCTCAAGATCAGCGCCCCGCACGCCACGCCAGCCGCTAAAAAAAATTAAACCCCAATACCAGCCGTGAAACCGTAATCGCCCCAGTTGCTAAACCCCAATGCCAGCTGCCCAAAAAAGCAAACAAAAACCCCAACGCCCACAACGGCCGCAAAACATCAACCCGGCCGTGATAACCCCAAACTTCCACAGCCGCTTAAGGGGCCCCAACAACCAGCCGCGAGCCCCCAAGAGGCCCTCAGCGCCAAGCCCGATAAACCCTCCATAAAACCCCAAACGACCCCAGCCAACTAATAATATTTGTCTAAAATCCTTCCACTAATTCCCCAACCCAGCAACTAATCCTCCAATAACTCCCCACCGCCACAGCCACTATGGGAGCACTATGTGCCGCCCCAAAAAAACGCCCAGCCCGCTAAGAAGAAGTAAGGGGAAGAAAGTAAGCCCCAAAACCAAGCCGTCAAAACACAAAACCGCAACGACCAAGCCGCTAAGCCCCACCAATGGCAAGGCGCTAAAGCTAAGGGGCCGCCCCCCCACCAACCCAGCTGCCTAAGCCCGAAACGAACGGGCCCAGCCGCCAAGGCCCCCAACCCCAACGCCCAAACGCCACCGCGCTAAAGGCCCAAAAACGCCTACCGCGTCTCAAATAAGGCCCCAAAAAACAAACGCCAGCACGCCAGGCAGGCCAGACCAGAGCCCTAAGGGCCCAACGCCATCCCGCTCTAAGGCCCAAAGAGGCCCACCCAAACCGCCAACCACACGCCACACCGCTAAGGGCCCCCAACGCCAAGGCCCAACCGCTACGGGCCCCCACACGCCATGACCCAACTCAACGCCACAGCAGCTCTAAGG
>CM069159.1:2505619-2550094 GCA_035221665.1 Okamejei kenojei
ATAAACATAAATCTGTTCCTACTCTGCACAACTCTAGTTCCCCAGAGAGATAGGGTGGAATGGGGGATGGTAAAAGGAGCCATGTATAATATTAATATAATATCATTGGGGGGTTTGTGTGTGTGTTGGTGTTTGTGTGTGGGTGTGTGTTGGGCGGGTGGTAGTGTGCGAGTGTTCGGGGGGTGGGGTTGGTAGTATGTATAGCCGCCTCATTCCACCCCCCCCCCCACACAGTGTAGAATGGACGGGACCCTCTCCCCTCCCCCCTCTCCCCTCCTCCTCTCCCCTCCTCCTACATCCCCCCCCCCTTCCCCCCTCCCCACTTCATCTTCCCTTCCCCCCCTTTTTCCCCTCCCCCCCTCTTCCCCTCACTCCCCTCTGCCCTCCCACCCCGCCCCTCCTCCACTCTCCTCCACCCCCTCCACCCTCCTCCTCACCCTCTCCAAAGCCCCCTCACCCCTCCTCAAGGCCCCCTCTCCCCCCTCCACAACCCTCTCCCCTCCCAACCCCCTCTTTTTCCCCCCCCCTTTACCCCCTCCCTTCCCCCCTCTTTCCGCACTTCACTCCCCCTCCTATCTCACCCCTCAATCTCTCCCACTCGCTCCCAACTTCCTCTCTCTCACTTCTACTCTCATCCCCCCTACTTCTTCCCCCCCTCCTCCCCTCCCTCTCTACCTCTCTCTCACCCCCTCCCACTGTCCCCTCCCTCCACCTCTACCACCCCTCTCCCCACCCCCTGCCCCTTCCCCCCTCATCCCCATCCCCCCCAATCCCCTCCCCCCATACCCCCCGCCCATATCCCCCTCCCTCATCGCTTCCCGTCCCTCTCCCCCCCCCACCCCCATGTATTATGTGGGAGGTTTGTCAGTGGGCGTGTTTGGTTAGTGTGCGTGAGAAGCCGCAGGCAACCCCTGCAAACCATAAACGGTTAGGAGAACGGGACACAGTGGTCTCTCCCGCCCTCACCTCCCCATCCCGTATCTTCCTACAGCCACTCTCACCCCCCCCTCTACCCCTCCCCCCTGTATGTGTGTAGGGTGGTTAGTGTGCGGGTGATCGGGCGAGGGGAATAGATGGATCTCATTTACATATCACTCTCTCTCCCTCTCCCCTCCCCCTACCCCATCCTCCCCCCTCTCCCCCGCCCCCAATCCCCCTCTCTCCCCCTCCTCTCTCTCCCCCTCTCTTCCCCGTTTTCCCTCTTCCCCCAGCTCCCTTCCTCTCTCCCCCGCCCTCATCTCTCGCCTCCCTCTCCTCTCCCTCTCTCCCCTTTCTCTCTCTCTCACCTTCTCTCTCACTCTCCCCCTCTGTTTCTCTCTCGCTCTCTCCCCACCTCTCTCTCTGGCCCTCTTCTCTCTCTATCTTTCCTCTCCCTCTCTCCCCTCCCCCTCTCTCTCTCCTCTACCCCTCCTCTCTCTTTCTCTCTCCTCATCCCTCATCTCTCCGTCCCCATCTCTCTCTCTAGTCTCTCTCGCCCGACCTCCTTTTCTCTCTCTTCACTCCCCAACTCTCTCATCTCTCCCTTCCACCCACCTGCTCACCTCCCCTATCCATTTTCCCTATCGCCCTTTTTTCTCACTCTTCCATCCCCAAATATCTCCCTTCTCCTTCGCCACTTCTCCCTGTCTCCTCCACTCCCATGCCACCTCTCTCCACCCCCCCTCCTGTGTGTGTGTGTGCGGTGTGTGGGGGGGGCGGGGGGCGCGTGGTATAGTGTGCAGTTGAAGCCGAGAGCATACCCCGCCGAACCCCAAACGCGCCATTGGTTTGTTTTTTTTTTTTTTTCCTTTTAGGGAACAGACCGAACGGGTTGTACTTGGTCTAGTTATAATATAAAAACTGCTGATCTTGAATGTGCGATGTATTTTATTTATCGTTGTGTGTTTTTTTAATATGTGATTCACTATCTTCTTTGAAAGCCCGACGTTGCTAATGGTGATATTTTTACATGTCGGTAGAGAAGAGATTTTAGCTCATTTACCCCCCTCAAAATATCGCCTCGTCTGAAACATTTGATTAATTATTTCCATATAACCATATACCATATAACATATAACAATCACAGCACGGAAACAGGCCATTATCGGCCCTTTTCAGTTCGTGCGACCCATTTGTTTTCCCCTAGTTCACATCTACCTGCGCTCAGACCGATAACCCCCTCCAAGTCCCTTCATGTCTCCATATAACTATCAATTTACTTTTAAATGTTAAAATCGTCCTGCCTCCACCACCTCTGCTGGAGCTCGATTACCCACAGAAACCTCCTCTGAGTAAAGAAGTTACCCCCTCACGTTACCCCTAAACTTCGCGTCCCTCTAATTCTCATGTCATGCCCTTCTTGTTTGAATCTTCCCTACCCTCAATGGGGGAGAAAAAAACGTATCCACGTCAACTTGTCTATCCCTTTCATTCATTTTTAAAGACCTCAATCAAGTCCCCCCTTACCTTATGCGCTCCAATGAATAAGACCTAACTCTGCTCATCCCTTTCTCTGTAAATAGTTGCTGGACCCTTGGGCAAACATTCTAGTACCATCTCCTTGTACCTCTCTCTATTTTGTTGACATCTCTTCCTATAACTAGGCGACCAAAATTGTACACCATACTCCAGTTTTGGTCTTACCAATGCCTGTACAATTTTAACATTACTCCCTACTCTATATTCATTGCTCTGATTTATAAAAGGCCAGCACACCAAAGGCTTTCCTTTACCACCTATCTACATGCGATTCCACCTTCAGAGAACTATGCACGTTATTCCTAGATCCCTCTGTTCCACCCCAGCATTCCTCAATTCCCTTCCTATTTTTCCATGTACGTCCTATTTTGGATTTGTCCTGCCAAGATGTTTAGCACTTCACACTTAACAGCATTAAACTCCATTTCGGCCATTTTCAGCCCACTTTCCAAATGGCCCAAAATCTCTCTGTAGACTTTGAAAAATCTACTTCATTATCAGAACACCACATTCTTTGTATTTCATCTGCATACTTAACTTATCCAAATTTTTCCACCCCGTGGATCCAGGATCATTGATGTACATGACAAACAACAGTGGACCCACCACAGATCTTGATGCACCCCATGGTCACCGGCTTCCAACTGACAAACAGCCATCCACATTACTCTTGAACATCTCCCATTTGCCCACTGTTGGAATCCATCTTGCTACTCCGCCATTAACAACCAAAGATTGAACCTTCTTAACCACCTTCATGGGGAACCTTGTCAATGGCCTTATGAAACTCCATATAGACAACATCCACTGCTTTACCCTCATCAATTTCCCTAGTTACCGCTTCAAAAATTCAAGAATTAGAAGGTTTGTCAAACATGACCTTCCAGCACAAATCCATGATGGACTGTCCTGATCAGACACTGTTTAATCCAGATTGATGATATTATAATTATCTCTATGTATCCTTTCCATTAATTTGCCCACCCACTGACGTCAACTAATAGGTCTATAATTGCTTAGGTTTATTCTTTGAACCCTTTTTAAAAACAATGGAACAACATGCACAGTACGCCAATCCTCCGGCACTATTCCCGTTTCTAACAACATTTGAAATATTTCTGGCATAGCTCCTGCTATTTCTACACTAACTTCCCTCAATGTCCTAGGGAATATCCTATCAGGACCTGGAGACTTATCACTTTTACTATTTTTTCAAAAGTTTCAGTTTTCCTCCTCTTTCCCTAGTTTTATTACTAAAATTGTTCACCAATCTGAGTTATTTTAAAAATCTAACGCACTGAAGCGAACTGGATGATGTCACAATGCCTCTGCTCCTCGCGGCAAGCTGCGCACAATTCTCAACGTGCATGCCTGCTGAACTACTTTCCAAGAGCACCCCCACCCTCTCCTTCCCCCTGCCTCTCTCACCCCTCTCCCCACCCCTCTTCCCCTCCCTTTCCCCTCTCTCCACATGTTTTTGCCCCCTCCCCCCTCCTTCTGCCCACTCACCCCCACCTACCACCCCTTTGCCCCACTCCTCCTCCTTCCCCCTCCCTCCCCCTCTCACCCCCCATGTGTGTGTGGGGGTGGTTAGTGTTTGTGTGACGCCGCAGACCTCCTCCCCAACCGCACAATGAGGGGACGGGACCCAATGGGTCCCCCTTGCTCTAGTAACTATTAAAGATCTTATCTTGGATGTGTATGGGTCTGTGTGTGTGTGTGTGTGTGTTAGTGTGTGTGTGTGTGTGTGTAATCATACTGCTCGAAAAAATGACCCTCTAACGGTAAAATATTTACACGTTCCAGTAACGTTATATCCCTTGAAATCAAAAATCACCTTATCTGAAAAATGCATGCATTATTTCTTGAGTTATTAATAAAAATATATGAAGAAACTTGGCAAAAATAACTGTAAATTTCCTGTGCTTATAGCTGTGACTTCACAATGGGATTGTAGCCCTGCTCGCAACATTGTTGCTATCCAAGTACACTGAGTTCTGCTAGCCCGAGCAGGTGCAATTGCATTTGTTTAATGTTTAAACATGAGGGAGGGTCCATAAGGCGAAATGAGCAGCCCCTGCGCAGTTGTCACCTATGGTTGAGTGATGGAATATTGCATTGGGGAACGGGTTGCGTTGGTGGACCAGACTCCCGTGGGGGGCATGGGTGAGGTGAAATATTGCCTTGGAGAACGGGTTGCGTTGGTGGACCATGCCTCCCGTGGGGGCCATGGGTGAAAGGTGAAATATTGCGTTGGGGAATGGATTGCGTAGGGGGACCAGGCCTCCCATGTGACAGGGACCCGACGAGTCCCACTTGGTCTATTATTATTATAAAACTTCGATCTTGGATATGTGTGTAATTGTTTGTGCATTGTGTGTTTGATTATCTTTTTCTTTGATTCTCATCTACTCAAAAACCCGACGCGCTAACAGTGACATTTTTACATATTTCGATAGAGACTTACCTCATGATGTCAAAAATTATTATTCCTCGAGTTCTTCACAAATCTGACATCTTAAAAAAAATCTAACGAGCTGACGACGATACAATGGCTCCGCAGGCTCACAGCCGAACGGCCTGCCATCCGAAGGGCTCCACCCGAGACCCAGCCGCCCTCCCCGGGCTCTGCATTGAAGCCGAAGACAGGTTACGACCCCCCCCCCCCCCCCGCCGATTCCCAGTAATTTTGTAGCCTCCCTACTCACAGTCGACAGGATTGAAGCCGCTGAAAAATACATTGCGCTCGCGCGTCGCCTCGGGATTTACAAGAGAACCCGAGTAGTGCCGGCCTTCCCGGCAACTCCCGAGAGCTGCAGGGAGCTTTGTAGCAGAGGGGCCCTGTAATGAAGCTCTCTCTCACTCCCCGGGCTATCTCCGCTTACCGCAGCCCGCTCGCTCACCCGGCTCCCCTCCTCCACCCCTCCTCCTCCTCTCCCCCTCCCCTCTCCTCTCTCCCCCCTCCACTCTACCCTCTCCTCTGCCATCCGCTCTCCCTTCTAGACCCCTAACGCCCCCCTCTTCCCCATCTCCCCCCTCGTCTCCCCTTTACGTTTATACCCCCCCTCTACTCCTCCCTCCCTCTCCTCTCTCTCCCTCCTCTTTCTCCCTCTCCCTGCCTCCTCTGCCCCCTGCACCATTACCCCCCTCCACACCCACTCCCCCCTCTCCAACCCCTCCATCCCCTCCACCCCCCTCCCTTTCTCACCTCTTCCCCACTACTCCCTCCACTGTACCCTCGCCTCTCCCCTCCTCTCTCTCCCTCCCGCCTCTCCCCCTCAACCCCCCTCTCACCCCCCTCTCTCTCGCCCCCCCTCCCTCGTCCCACTCCCCATCCCCTCTCGTCTCCCCCTCTCTCCCCACCTCCACTGCCACCCCTCTCCTCTCTACTCTCTCTCCCCCCTCTCCCCGTCTCCCCCCTCCCCTCCTACGCCCCTCCCCCTCTCCTCCCCTCCTCTCTCTCCCGCTCTCTCCCCCTCTTCTCTCTACCTCCCCTCTATGCCACCCTCCCCATTATCCCCCCTCCACCCCACCCTCATCCACCCCCTCCCCCTCCCGTCCACCACCTCCCCTCTCACTCTCCCCTCCACCTCTCTATTTCCCCTCTCTCCCCCTCCTCTCTCCCCTCCCCTCTTCCCCTCTCTCCGCTCTCTCTCCCCTCCTCTCGCTCTCTCTCCCCCTCCTCTGACTCTCTCTCCCCCTTCGTCTCCCTCTCTCACCCCTCCTCTCTGCTTCACCCCTCTCTCTCCCTCTCCCTCCCCGTCCCCTCTCTCTCTCTCCCCTTCTCCTCTCCCCCTCTCTCTCTCTCCCCCTTCTCTCTCTCCCCTATCCTCTCCCCCGCTCCTCTCTCTCCCCCCTCCTCCCTCACTCACTCCGCCCTCCCCTTTTCCTCTCCCCACTCCTCTCTCCCCTACCCCCTCTCTCCCCTCTCTCTCCCTCTTCCTCTCTCCCCCCCTCCTCTCCTCTGCCCCTCCCTCCCCTCCACCTCCTCCCCCTCCCATACCTTCCCTCCTCACCCACCCCCCCCCCTTCTACACCCCCACCCCATCCCTTCTCCCCTCCACCCCCTCCCTCTGTCTCTCTGCCCCTCTCTCTCCTCTGCCTGTGCCCCTCTCTCTCTTTCTCTACCCCTCTCTCTCTCTGCCTGTGCCCCTCTCTCTCTCTCTGTCTCTTCCCCCACAGTCACAAACTCTCCTCCCTCTCTAGACGCGCCTGCGAGTTGGGGGCTACGCGTCAGTGGATAGGGCGGTTATGGGGTGAAAGGAACAAATCAATAATATTTATATAATCAAGGGGGTAGTTAGTGTATGTGAGCGGGGTTGGTTAGTGTGTGTGGGGGGGTTGGTTCGTACGTGTATGACGCCGCATGACACCGTCCGCTTTGGTCTGGTTTCATTTGTTTGTTTTGCCAAATTTCAGGTAGATACCAGATATGGGTCACGAAAGTTAAATTCTGGATGCTTTTTCGATGCTCGGCCCACAGCCTAGAATGCCTAAAGTGTATTTGGAGAAATACAATTGAAACTTCCCTAACTTCACTTCCCATAATAGTGTCACCTCAATTCATAACTATGAACATTAGGAGCGGTACGAGGGCACATCGGTGAAGTTGCTGCCTTACAGCAGCTGAGACCCGGGTTCGATCCTGACTATGGGCGCTTATCTTTACGGAATTTGTACGTTCTTTGCGTGACATACGTTTGTCGGCTAATTCGCTTGGTATAATTGTAAATTATCCCTAGTGTATTTAGGGCAATGTAAGTGTGCGGGGATCGCTGTTCGTCGAGGACTCGGTGGGTCGCAGGGCCTGTTTTCACGTTCTTGTTCTTACCATTGTTTTAGCTTTTAGACAAACAGCGCGGATACAGGCCCTTCAGCCCTCCGGGTCAGCACCAGCCAACGATATCCACAAATTAACACAATCCTACACACTAAGGACACGTTACACTTATACCAAGTATACAAACACAAGCCAATTAACCAATAAACTTGTACGTCTTTCGTGTGTGGGAGGAAACCGATGATATCGGAGAAAACCCAGGTGGTCGCAGGGATACGTACAAATTCGGTAGAGACAGTACCCGTAGTCGGGATCGAACCCGGGTCTCCAGCGCTGCAATCGATGTAAGGCAGCAACTCTACCGCTGCGCCACCATTGTTGATTGGTCATGTTTCTTTAGACGAACGGGAAATATTAATCCATAGAGGGTAGCTCAATATAACGACATTTCACCCCAGCCTTACAATTGAGAGGTTCAATTGTAGTTTCGTGAAATGTCGAATGGAACCGTTATGTATGAGCCTCAATACGAACTGTCGGGAGCAATCAATGGATAACTGAAATACTGATTAGCCCACAGGCGAACACCTTCCATTTGAATGTGAAGTGGCCAATTTCTGCGTTTGCGTCGAACCAGGTCTACCGAGACAATGCGAAATCTTCTCACTTCAGGAAATCCGAGAGAACATGAGTAAAGTGCATTCTGGAAAGTGTTAAGGCCCATAGCGAACTTTTCGAGTAACATTAGAATCAAGAAAAATATGCTGACTGGAAGTAACTTCAGGCATTGAAATCGATGCGTCTGACCGACTGGTTGTACGGTGTGCAGGTTACATTAGTTTTGCAATTTAAGCAGTAAATAAAGATAATTGAGCACAGTATGGGGAGGTATGAAGCTATGCTGTAAGAACACATAAAGGGGTAATTATTATCGAAGTTGAGACACTATAAGTGAGTGGTTCTAAGTTTTCAATCAGGGTATTCGAATGCATACATCATAAAATGTTAGTAGTTCCAAGAAATAACTATAAAACAAATGGCATGTTACACTTCACTGCAAAGGACCTGCCGTAGATTGGGAGTTTTTATTGGTTTTACATGGTTGTGAAAAGTGGGTTAACTGGAAAGCTGAGCACATTTTTGGTTCCTTTACATGAACGGGATATCCTATCATCGCTGGTAGTCGAAAGCAGAGTCAGCATGTGGATACTCCTGCTTCTGTTTCCCCTTGCTCATTTGTGGAAAGATCATTCTAAGCATCGAATTTAACCACGGCTGCAGAACATTCAACGGTTACGCAGAGCATAGAACAGAACCGTGCTCCAAAAAGAACGGATACTTCGGCACACAATGTCAATGCGGAACATAATGTCGAGGCCAACTCTTATCATCCTGCATTTAATCATTTTTATTTCATGCATATCCGGAAGTATTTCTCGGTCGCGACTGCCCCAACTGTTACCCCCCTCCTCAACCCCCCCCCCCCACCCCCCCCCCCCCCCCCCCCCCCCCCCCCCCCCCCCCCCACTCCCAGTGTTTCAACTCACCGCCCTCATTTTTTTCCTCTGCCCATCTCCTTTGAACTTTGCCCCTCTGATCATAAACCTATGCTCTCTAGAATTGGCCTATTTATCCATCCTGGGAAGAAAGGTTCTGACTCTTTGCCCTGTCCATGCCTTTCATAAATGAATATACTGCTATTAGGTTGCTCCGCAGAATCGGAGGACCGCATATTACAAATCTTTAGAAGTTTAACGACCTGAGCTGATTGGAAACATAATTTAATGAAACGGCGCGGACTTCATACCTGGAGATACGTCGGAGACTAAGAGGTCATACTGTAGGTCATTGGCCCTGTAATTAAATGGCGAATGTGGCGCAATGTCACTCAAAATAGCGATTAATCCCTGGTTCATTTCAACCCGCTGATATAAGAACACACCACCCCCTGCTGTTTTTCAAGAGTTAATCTATTTAATAATGATTCGAACAATTTTGTACACTGGATATTTCAACGCGTTAATGAACTCGTTTCTGAACTTGGCCTGAGTCACTCCATAAATAAAAGTGTTTGTGCACAAATTTACGTTTAGTAATATGTAACCGGCCTGACGAAATATGTATTCAGAAGGGTTGTAATGATTCGGATTTCTTCCTGCAACGTTATAATATAAGTAATCAACGAGAGTCGTTAGCCACAGAAGGATAAAACTACCGGATATGATGAAGAGTAAAATCACAGACCTGCGCCTACTCTCAATCTCTGGGTCACTCTCATTGCTTGATTTACTCTGACCCCTTAATGCCTTCCGGATACGACTGGCCCAGATAATGTGTCTGACCGTCAGAATATTGAAAAGAACGATTGCAGCGAAAGGGAGCAATGGAACAATCGCCTTCCCGAATCTGCTATAATCCACCCACTCCGGCGCTGTATAGTAGGCTGGCACTCGGTCACAAAACCACGGCACGTTATCAATTACTACTCTAGGTTCTGAAGCGAAATATAAAGGGACGTTTTTCATACAAGCCAGAACGCTGACTGTTGTCAGCACAATAACGGCAGTTTTACTGGTACAATATTTTGTTTTCAGCTTCTGACAACAAATGAGGACAAACCGATCAACAGTGAAAGAGACAGTGAACCAAACAGAACAGTCTCTGGTAACAGCCATGAGCACAAATATAATGCAGCAATACGGATAGATATCCAGAAAGGATCCGCTGAAATAAATGTTCATCCGCCTAAGTATAACGGCGGTGACGACTGCCAGAAGATCCGCCGTCGCCATGGCAACAAGATAGCGAGTGGTGCAAATCGAGAGGCCGCACCTTCCCCGGGACAGGATCGCAATCGCCACTAGATTCACTGTAAATTAAAAAAAAAAGTGAATTCACATCACTGGCAAACAATCCTCCGTGTTCGAGTTCTGAATTGAATCGTAGGTTGGTGTGGAAAAATGTTAATTTGGGTTCGAGTCCGAATCAAATTTTCTCTCTGCTGTGCAAAATGTTCGATTCATTTACTCATTACGGAGTGAGCGAGAGAGAGAAAGAGAGAAAGAGAGAAAGAGAGAGAGAAAGGGAGGGGGAGCGAGAGAGAGAGAGAGAGCAGAGAGCAGTGGGAAAGAGAGAGAGAGAGAGAGAGAGAGAGAGAGAGAGAGAGAGAGCAGAATTATTCATTTATTTGCTAGCGTCAGCGACATAATGCAAACCATGATCTGAAAACAGATTCTTGGCTATGAGCGTTCGACCGGCAAAACAGAATAATAACGATTCAGATCCGGTAAATGGCATTCGATCAATACTTCGTGACTTACACATGTTTTGCGCTGCATACACCAACCCCGAAAGAAAAGCGTGTAGTAAAATTGTACAAATCTAGCTACCATTTAATAGATATGCAATGCATGAAATAACATTCTGGCAAGCAAATAGGTGAGCAACGAAGGGACAATCAAAGGGACATAAATTATACACCAGAATATTTCAGAGATCATTCTTCGAAAACGAGGACCCAGCGACCCACCATGACATTTTATTCATAGGATGTTTTCTGTATAGTTTGACAAATATACGTCCTTTAACCATATAACCATATAACAATTACTGCACGGAAACAGGCCCTCTCGGCCGACCATTTGTTTTCCCCTAGTCCCATCTACCTGCCCTCAGACCATACCCCTCCATTCCCTTCCCGTCCATATACCTATCCACTTTACTTTTAAATGTTAAAATCGATCCTGCCTCCACCACTTCTGCTGGAAGCTCATTCCACACAGCCACCACCCTCTGAGTAAAGAAGTTCCCCCTCACGTTACCCCTAAACTTCCGTCCCTTAATTCGCATGTCATGCCCTCTTGTTTGAATCTTCCCTACCCTTAATGGGAAAAGCTTATCCATGTCAACTCGGTCTATCCCTTTCATCATTTTAAAGACCTCAATCAAGTCCCCCCTTAACCTTCTGCGCTCGAAAGAATAAAGACCTAACTTGTTCAACCTTTCTCTGTAACATAGTTGCTCGATCCCAGGCAACATTCTAGTAAATCTCCTCTGTACTCTCTCTATGCGTGTCTTTATGTAAAATATCCGTAGGTTGAAAATTATTGGATGTTCAGAGTAATGCAATAAATAGGTATCATGGCGACGAGACTGGAGCCCCCATCTGTGAATGGAATTCATAACCCATCGTTTCAAAATAAAAGTGCTGCTCATCTGATGATTTTCGTTCTACATCGCCGGACCTAAACATACGAAAAATTCACAGAGTTGAACCAGAAACAAAATATTTCAACCATAACTTTAAGTTGGTAAACTTACACTCACTTACCGGGAACCCCAAGAAAAGCAATGACCAGATAACATATTCTCTGAAATCTGTCGAAAGATTCTATCATTTTCTGTGTTTAATAATCGGCCCCGCGCGCTGCTGATACACGTTCCGTATTTAATACCGATGAGATTCCCTGGCCGTAGGTTCTCCTCAGTTGAGCGTACAATTTTATTGATAATTGGAAGTCCACTGGGACACCTACTTGCAGCATCACTTGAGAAGTGCTATTTTTAATGTTTTGATAAATAAATGACGACATCGAAGTTACGTCTCGTTTGTGTTTCAGTTCTAGAAACTGGTAATATACATGAATCTGGTCCCAGTAAAATGCATCAAAACGTGGTTTGCGCAATAGATATTGAACAAAGATTTGCTTTAAACGATTCTGGCGGCATGAGGAGGAAAGGTTCAGAAATAAAGCTTGAGTTGGAGCCCAGTTAAAATAGAGCATGTATAGCGCATGCACGGTTCTTAACACAGGCGTAACCAGGCTCTTTTAACTAATGTTAGGACGGAGGCAAAGAGGGATGGAAGAATGGTAAATGGTGACAAAGGGCCGTTCAGAAATATAATAGGGCATAGAGGCAAGCTAATAGCGATTAATGGAGGGACAGCTGAATATTTTATATCAGTGACCAAGGAAAAAAATTGGAATGTCAGCAAAGTCAACCTTGATGGTGCTCGCATTCGGTCCCGTGACGGATAATGGCTAATCTGTTCTGGACGGAATCTTCAGATTGCCGAATAAACTAAGGATGGAAATTGAAGAAGCCTTGACAAAAATGATCGGAATATTTGGAATTGATTGCAGGCCTGTAAATAATTCATAGAGATAAATGGATGAAATTAGAAAGTTCTGGGCTGTCATTGACATCAGTGTCTGTGCTGCAGCGCTCTGTCCACACAGTTTAATCGAGAAATCCCCAATATCCACTTTTGGAGATTCCGGGGGTTTACATAGAAACATAGAAAATAGGTGCAGGAGGAGGCCATTCGGCCCTTCGAGCCAGCACCGCCATTCATTGTGATCGTGGCTGATTGTCCCCAATCAATAGCCCGTGCCTGCCTTGTCCACATATCTCTTGATTCCACTAGCCCCTAGAGCTCTATCTAACTCTCTCTTAAATCCATCCAGTGATTTGGCCTCCACTGCCCTCTATGGCACGGAATTCCACAATTTCACAACTCTCTGGGTCAAAGGGTTTTTGCTCACCTCATTCTTAAATGGCCTCCCCTTTATTCTAAGACTATGGCCCCTGGTTCTGGACTCCCCAACATTGGGAACCTTTTTCCTGCATCTAGCTTGTCCAGTCTTTTTATAGTTTTATATGTTTCTATAAGATCTCCCCGCATCCTTCTAAACTCCAGTGAATACAAGCCTAGTCTTTCAACCTTTCCTCATATGACAGTCCCGCTATCCCAGGGATCAACCTTGTGAACCTACGCTGCACTGCCTCAGTCACAAGGATTCCCTTCCTCGAAGTAGGAGACCAAAACTGTACGCAATACTCCAGATGTGGTCTTACCAGAGCCCGATACAACTGCAGAAGAACCTCTCTACTCCTATACTGAAATCCTATACTGGTATTAATTGGGTATCAAGTGAGGGTGCGGAAAAATAGGCTCCATCTGACAGTTTTGATCAGTTACTTGACTGAGAATTTGCAAAACAGATGTCGTGGAGCGTATGAAGATATGCCTGTCCCATTTTCCCCACCTCAAACGGGATCCCAGCACTAGTCACATCTTCCCATCTCCACCACTTTCCGCCTTCACCTATTAATATTTTAATCACGTTTTAAGTCCTCAAAGCGATTTTATTTGTTAGTCAATTCATCCCTCCCCACCAAACACCCCCCACCTTCCCCAGGTACCTTCTCCTGAAACCACAGGTGATGCAACACCTGTCTCTGTACCTCCTCCATCGACTCTGTCCAGAGACGCCGGCAGTCCTTTTCGGCTAGGAAGAGGTTTACGCACCTCCCCAACATTCTCTACTGTATCTGTTGTTCAATATGTGGCCTCTTTATTATAAATCGGCGAGACCAAACGTAGACTGGGCGATAGTTTCATTGAACAACTTAGTTCAGTTCTCTTGGACCTTCCTGATCTTCTGGTTGCTACACACTTTAATTCCCCTTCCCAATCCCACACTGATCTTTCTGTTCTCGGCCTCCTCCGTTGTCAGTGCGAGGTTAATGAGGAACAGCATCTCGTTTATCGCTTGGGTAGCCTTCAACCCAGGGGTATAAATATTGATTTCTCTCACTACAGGTAGCCCCGGCATTCCCTCTCTCTCTCTATCCCTCACCCAACCAAGACGCACTAGCTTCTCGTTTTCTAACAATGGCCTGTTTTTAAAAAAATATTGTTATGTTTGCATATCTTTCATTCATTGTTCTTTACCTCTCCACATCACCGTCTATATCTCTCTTTTCCCTTTATCCACAACCAGTGTGAAGAAAGGTCTCGACCGGAAACGTCACCCATTCTTTCTCTCCAGAGATGCTGCCTAGCCGGCTGAGTTATTAAGTATTTTGTGTCTACCTTCGGTTTAAACAAGCATCTACAGTTCCTTCCAACACATTCTTGTCCTCTTGATCATTCACTTGTCAAAAGCTTTCAACCTCCACCGTGACATTTACCACTCCCCCCACCCGAACCCCCGTCGTAAAGTTCCTGTTCGAATACAGTCACCACTCGTAAGTTCAGGCACTACAAAAACAATGTATCGGGTAGTTCCTCGGGAGTCAGCCTGAAGATTCCCCATAACGCAGTTCAAATTAACATTTGGCAGGAAATGGTGTTGGGTAGACTGATGGGACAACGCTGATCAATTCCCAGGGCCTGATGGTCTGCATCCCAGAGTAGTTAAGGAGGTGGTTCTAGGAGTCGTTGATGCATTGGTGATCATTTCCCCATGTTCTATAGATTCAGGATCAGTTCCTGTGGATTGGAAGGTTTCTAATGCTATCCCACTCCTTATGAAAGGCGACCGAGTGAAAACAGGGAATTATATAGCAGTTCGCCTGACATCGGTGGTGGGGAAGATGCTGGAGTCAATTATACAATATAAAATTGCGGCACATTTGGATAGCAGTAGCAGGATCGGTCCGAGTCAGCATGGATTGACGAAGGGGAAATCATGCTTGACGAATCTTCTGCAAATTTTTGTGGATGTAACCAGGACAATGGACAAGGGAGAGCCAGTGGATGTAGTGTATGTGGATTTTCAGAAAACATTTGATAAGTTGCCGCATAGAAGATTAGTGGGCAAAACCAGAGCACATGGTATTGGGGGTAGGGTGCTGACGTGGATATAAAATTGGTTGGCAGATAGGAAACAAAGTGTAGGGATTAATGGGTCGCTTTCATAATGACAGGCAGTGACTAGTGGGGTACCGCAAGGCTCGGTGCTGGGACCGCAGATATTTACAACATATATTAATGATTTGGATGAAGGGATTAAAAGTAACGTTAGCAAATTTGCAGATGACACAAAGCTGGGTGGTAGTGTGAACTATGAAGTGGATGCTTTGAGGATGCAGGATGACTTGGACAGGCTGGGTGAGTGGGCAAATGCATGGTAGATGCAGTTTAATGTAAGTAAGTGTGAGGTTATCCACTTTGTTGGCAGAAACAAGAAGCCAGATTATTATCTAACTGGAGTCGTTGGGAAAAGGGGAAGTGCAACGGGATCGGGGGGATCCTTGTTCATCAGTCAATAAAAGTAAGCATGCAGGTACAGGTGGCAGCATTTTATGCAGAGCTGGTGCAAGGTTATGTTGTAAGGCGATGGGGAAGGCCATTTATACATATCGTGGTGGGTTCCTAGAATTCACCTGCAGTGATGGCGTTTACAAAGAGGCATTAAGCGAGGTAAATGAGCAAGAAAAAGTGGGAGTCTGTGGTTCACAGGCAAGCAGACAGGATGGTAAATTTAGCATTATGTTTAGCACCGGCATAGTGGGTGGCTTTATTACATCTTCTTGCGCTGAAGTTGTCTACGTCCTATTCTTGTCTGTTGCGTTATTTTCAATTCCATGTATTAAAAAAATGGAACCGAGTATTTCATTGTTTTGGTCTTGCTAACCTTTTGATCCGAAGGTCTCCTTTCAAGCACAGTTGAACATCTGGTGTTGCGTTTTCTGTGGTTGCAAGGGAAGGTACATGGGAAGGGGGTGCTTTGGGTGGGAAGGAATGAGATAACCATGTGGTGGGAACGGTCCCTACGGAAGGGGGAAAAGGACAGAGATGGGAAAATGTGGCTAGTGGTGCGATCCCGTTGGAGGTGGCTGAAATTACGGAGGAATTAGTGTTTTCCGCGTTCCGCAGAGCATTTCCCCATCTCCACCCCTTTCCGCCTTCCACGGAGCATTTTCCCATCTTCACGCCTTTCCGCGGACCCGCAACCTCCAACGGGGTCCAACCACCACCCACATTTTCCCATCTCCACCCCTTTCCGCCTTCCGCAGGCCAACACCTAATCCTCCGAAATGTCCGCCTACTCCAACGGGAATCCAACACTAGCCACATGTTCCCATCTCCATTCCTTTCCGCAAAGGATGATGAATGCGTATAGCACGGTATATAACAGTCACAACAAGATACATGTTTTATGTTCAGCTCGTGTGTAGATTGTGTATTTGATAGAACTTGCGGTGCCTTGTCAGGATTAGTGAATGAGGCTTATGAAAGGAAAAAGCTTAGATATGTTAGAACAAAGCTTAGGCATGACATGAGAATTAAGGGACAGAAGTTTAGGGGTAACATGAGGGGGAACTTCTTTACTCAGAGAGTGGTGGCTGTGTGGAATGAGCTTCCAGCAGAAGTGGTGGAGGCAGGATCGATTTTAACATTTAAAAGTAAAGTGGATGGGTATATGGACGGGAAGGGAAAATAGGGGTATGGTCTGAGTGCAGGTGGATGGGACTATGGGAAAACAAATGGTCGGCACGGACTGGAAGTGCCGAGAGGGCCTGTTTCCGTGCTGTAATTGATATATGGTTATATGGTTATGTTGAGTTGGCAGCAGAAGTTGAGCAGCGAGGATGGAGACCAAACGTATGTACGGTAGAGGCGGGTTGCACAGGTTTCGTAGCGAGATCGACCACGTCACCCTTTGGAGAGCTAGGAAATTGTGGACAGTTTGCGCCAGGCCGTAAAGCAGATGTCCGAGGCAGCAGAGCAAGGTAGTTGGGTCGGTTTGTTGGAGAAGAAATAGTGTAAGTTGGGGGCAGAAAGAAAACACATGGCATATAGAATGTGTAATTATTTGTAATTGCATTCTATGTAAGTGTATCCCGGTCTTATGCAAGATTGATATTTGTGATGTTGCAATTTTAATAATGGGATAGGATTAGTGGGAGATTGGATGCAGTTATTACGCATGTGTTAGAGTGAGCTAATTACTCTTACAGTTTTTTTAATTTAGTAGATACTGGTAGAAATGGTGGTGAGAGCAGCTGTTGACATGGGTTGTTCTGGGAAGCCCGAACCAAATGTTGAGCCTTTCCCAGGTGGCTTGATCAGAATTTTAATAGGTACTAGACCCTAGGGGGACCCGTTGGGTCCGTCACCTCAACGTTGCGGTGGGGGGGGGGGGGGGGCGGTCTGCAGCGTCACCCCCACTCATTAATTACCCGCCCCCCCCCCCCCCACACACACACACACACTAACCATCCCCCTTGATTTTATATTAATATTATTCAATCGCCCCGCTTACCCCATCCCCGCCCTATCCGCTCACGCAAAGCCCCGAAATCGCAGGCGCGTGCGTCAACCAAAGCTGCCAGCAGCTTTCGGGAGTTGTCGGGAACCCCGATCCGAGGCGCCAGCCTGCTTCGACCAAAGCTCTCGGAAGTTCGTCAGGGCGACATTTGAATAACGGGGGGAGGAGGGAGGGGTGGGAGGTGACCTCACTCGCAGTACGCGAAGACGGCAGATCTATTGTCACGCCGTCAGCAAAATAAACGTCGTTTTAAATTGAAAGTTGGATCGGATTTGTGAACATTTTGATTAATTACTCAAGAAATATAGCAGGAAATTTTCAGGCAAGCCTATTTTTGACTACCCGAATATGTAAACATTTCCCCTTTAGCGCGTCGTTTCTTCGATTAGATGTGATCACACATAAACAACTAAATACACACACGCACCTCCACATCCAAGATCAGAGTTTTATAGGTATACTGATAAGATGAGTGGCTAAGAGAGCGTGGTTGGTCGCAAGGCAGGGTAATCTAAAGGTGCATGGCACAGGTTTGTGGAAAGCGAGGAAACATTTGAAAGGGGGCTGAAAAACTCATTCTTTATTCAAAGGCTACTAGGTATATGCAACAATCTGTCCTGAAAAAGTGCGAGAGTAATGTTCAACTAGAACGCACAAAATACATTTCCCAGATACATGGGTCAAAAAAGGTTCAGAGGATACGTAGATGAATAGATACATAGAAAATAGGTGCTTCAGTAGGTCATTTGGCCCTTCGACCCAGCACCATCATTCAACGTGATCATGGCTGATCATCCACAATCTGTACACCGTTCCTGCCTTCTTCCCATATCCCTTGATTCCGCTAGCCCAAAGAGCGCTAACTACAGGTAACTCTCTTTTGAATACATCTAGTGAATCGGCCTCCACAACCTTCTGAGGCAGAGAATTGCAAAAATTCACAACTCTCTCCGTGAAAAAGTTTTTCCGGCTCTCAGTTCTAAATGTCTTACCCCTTATTCTTAAACCGTGGCCCTTGGTTCTGGACTCCCCCAACATCGGGAACATGTTTCCTGCATCTAGCATGGCCAATCCCTTAATAATGTTTTTGTTTCGAAAACATCCCCTCTCATGCTTCTAAATTCCAGTGAATACAAGCCCAGTCGTTCCATTGTTTCATCATATGACAGTCCCACCATCCCAGGAATTAACTTTGTGAATTACGCGGCACTCAAACAATAGCAAGAATGGCCCTCCTCAAATTAAGAGACCAAAACTGCACACAATAATCTAGGTGCGGTCTTACCACGGCCCTGCACAACAACAGAAATACCTTTGCTCCTCCTGTATACTCAAATCCTCTCGTTATGAAGGCAAACATGCCATTAGCTTTCTTCGCTGCCTGCTGTAACTGCATGTTTACTTTGAATGACTGATGTACAAGGACACCCAGCACTCGTTGCACTTCCCCTTTTCAATTCAATTCAATTCAATTCAATTCAATCTTTAATTGTCATTGTGCATTGTACAATACAGAGACAACGAAATGCAGTTGGTATCTGTAGATGATATGTATATACACCTTTAATTGATAGTGACAATGTCCATGCTAACCATTCCCCCACCAGTTAGTATAATTGTAACCCACATGCCCTTAGCTCTCTCTCTCTGGTGATTGTGACAGACCACGTACAGCTAGGGCTATATGATGTATGATTAATAAAGTAGTGAAGACCTTAAGGTGTCTGTGTACCTTCTCTACATGGTGTCAGAAGTGGGATAGGCAGCAACGTTCCAACAATCCTTTAGCACTGCGGACCGCGCGCTCGGCCAGTCCGTTGCTCTGTGGGTAGTCCGGGCTGCTGGTGTAATGACGAAAGTTCCATCGTTCGGCAAAAGCGCGGAACTCGGCACTGGTGAACTGGCTGCCGATGTCCTACTGCAGGCTGGCCGGGGACCCGAAGGTGGCAAAGTGGCGGCGCAACTTCTCGATGACCGCAGAGGAAGAGAGGGAGTGGAGCTGGTCAACTTCAAATCAGCTGGAGTAAGAGTCGACAAGCACCAGGAAGTGCTTTCCGTGCCACTCGAAGATGTCGGTTGCTAGCGCAGACCAGGGCAGGTTAGCAGCTGGCTGCTGCAGGAGTGGCTGTCGCTGTTGCTGTGGTGCGAGGCGGCTGCAGGTAGGGCACGCGGAGACTCTATCCCGGAAGTAGCGAGGCATGTCAGGCCAGAAGAACTGGCTCTGAGCGATGGAACGGGTCACTTCGGCCCCGGGATGGCCACGATGAACGGTATTGTTCTCGTAGTGCTGCGGGCACCACCACCTTCCACCCCTTCACAATCACACCATCACGCAGCACCAACTCGTCACAAACCAAGAAATAAGGGACCACTGCGGCCAGCAGGGAAGAACGGCGGTCTGGCCAGCCCTGCTTGATGACCGCAGCCAGCTGCTGTAGTGAAGCGTCTGCTGCCGTGTGCTTGGCCAGGGACTTCAACTGACTGGAGGGGACAAAATTGACATTTAGGACTATCAGATCGGACACCTCATATGGATGTGGGTTGTGGATGAGAGAGACACCCGAGACAGCGTGTCAGCAACAAACATGTCCTTGCCCTTGCGATAAACCACTGTGAAACTGAAGCATTGTAGCTGGAGCATCATGCGCTGGAGCCGGGAGGAGGGCACTTGTATCGGCTTGTTGAGGATGGTGACTAGAGGCTGGTGGTCCGTCTCGATCTCCAGCTCCTTTTCAATCTGGGCATAGTGTTATTCAGTGGTCGTCATTGTGCGGGATGCATAGGACACAGGCAGTTGCACCACGTCATGGATTTGCAGGCAGGTGGCCCCGAAGCCAAACATAGATGCATCACATGTGAGAACGATGGGGCGCTGGAGGTCGAAGTACTTCAGCGTTGGCATGCTGATCAGCTTGGATTTGAGGGTGTCAAATGCTTTCTGGTGTTGCGGGAACCAGGCCCAGGCAGTCTCCTTTTTCACCAGATCCTGCAGAGGGGCACTCAATTCGCTCAGGTCGGGGATGAACTTTCCCAGGTAGTTGACCATGCCCAAGAAGCGCTGTAGGCCAGGCACATCCGCAGGTGCAGGCATCTCGGTCCGTTACGGCGATTACGTGTGATTCTGTATTCCCGTGCTTTACAGTTTGCATTTACCATAGCGCATGAGACGTGGTCGCCCTGTCACTCACTGTTTGTTTTGGTAGAGGAAGGATGTAGGTGATATGTGTATACACCTTTAATTGATAGTGACGATGTCCATGATAACCACTCCCCCACCAGTTAGTATAATTGTAACCCACACGCCCTTGGCTCTCTCTCTGGTGATCGTGACAGACCACGTACAGCTAGGGCTATATGATGTATGATTAATAAAGTAGTGAAGACCTTAAGGTGTCTGTGTACCTTCTCTACGGTATCTCTGAAGGGCGAACTTACGAATAAACAAGTAATACATATACTTATGCAGTGGTATCCATGCAATTAGCTGGTGATTGGATAGTCCGGGGAGGGGGGGGGGGGGGGGGGGGTGAGGGGTGGAGACAGGCAGTCATTGAGGTGCAGCGTTGAGAAGTGTGACAGCCGCAGGGAAGAAGCTGTCCTTGAGCCTGCTGGTCCGGCAGCGGAGGGACCTGTAGCATCTCCCGGATAGGAGGAGGGTAAACAGTCTATGGTTGGGGTGTGAGATGTCCCTGGCGATGCTGTGCGCCCTGCGCAGGCATCGTTTACTATGGACAGACTCAATGGAGGGGAGTGTGGAGCCTGTGATGCATTGGGCGATCTTCACCACCCTCTGTAGAGCTTTCCGGTCGGCAACAGAGCAGTTACCATACCATACTGTGATGCAGTTGGTAAGGATGCTCTTGATGGCGCAGCGGTAGAAGTTCACCAGAATCTGGGGAGACAGGTGGACCTTCTTAAGTCTCCACAGGAAGAAGAGACGCTGGTGAGCCTTCTTGATCAGCGAGGATGTGTTGTGGGTCCAGGAGAGGTCATCAGAGATGTTGACCCCCAGGAACCTGAAGCTGGAGACACGTTCCACCTCCGTCTCGTTGATATGGATGGGGTTGTGCGTGCAGCCTCTCAATCTCCTGAAGTCAACAATGAGCTCCTTGGTCTTCTTGGAGTTGAGGGCCAGGTTATTGTCATGTTGTTAGGAGCTGAACCTCCTCCCTGTAGGCCGACTCATGCATCCTCATAGCATTCTCTTCACAGTTTCCACTGCCACCCAGCTTTGTGTGATCTGAACATTTACGAATGTTACTTTTAATTCCATCATCGAAATCATTAATATATATATTGTAGATAGCTGCGGTCCCAGCGCAGAGCCTTGCAGCACTCCACTAGTCTTTACCTACCATTCTGAAAGGGACACGTTAATTCTTACTCTTTTGTTTCCTGTCTGCCGACCAATTTTCTGTCCATATCAGTAACCTACCCCCAATACCATGTGCTCTAATTTTTCCCACTATTCTCCCATGCGGGACGTTATCAAAGGCTTTCTTAAAGTCCAGAGACCCTATATCTGTTAATACTGGCCAAATTAAAGATACCATAAAATGGAGGATCCCTGTCAGAATTGCTTAACCATCGTCAGCTGAAATTCACAGGCTTTGGATGGCGCCAGCCAGTCTCGGCTCAGACTGATATGCAAGATGGTGAGGGATCTCCTTGTTTCTCCTTGTTTCTCCTAAATTCACAAAATTTATTGCAGTTTTGCGAACAGACCCTACATGCATAATTTCGATTGGATCGCTGTAAGGGCATTGTAAATAGTATAAATAATGTTGCGAGACAGTCATCCTGTTACTTGATGATTGGTCGAACTGTTGAGCCTTGGAGAAACTATTTGGCCTTGGAGAAACTCAGGGCACGTTTTAATGTTTAGTCTTGTTTGCTGCCTTCCAGAAGCACCGTTTGAATACAGTGTATTAGTTACTGTATTATTGGGTTGGGGAAATGTCTATCATGTACTGTGTTCATCGATATCTGTTATTGGAATGTATGGAGACCACCCCCATATGGTTCAGCACCTCAAGGTTCGGGGACCTATATAGATAGCTCCCACGAGGTCCTGTGTAGATCTTCCGGGAGAGCGCTTAGGACTGCGTAACCTTATGTAGTGCCTCTGCTTGCACCATGCTAGGAGGGCTTGGCCAAGCAGATACAAGGATCGAACCCGCAGTGGTTAGGTATTGTATTGGGGAACTGTTGTGTTTTTCCAAAATAAAACTTTGATGCGCGTGCTTGACAGTGGTTTTTGACTGAAACTAGACTGGGGGGAAGCTTAGAACGAGCTATTTACATTAGGGGCTCGTCCGGGATCTCAACGGAACCCCAGACACAAGTTTGCGATGAAACGTGTTGAGCTGTTTCAATCACGAGTGCAGAAATCGGCGCCACTGTGAGGTTTTCACATTGATTTTCGCCACTTCGCTCGTCGGAGCAGATCGATCATTCACGGGCTTGGGAAAGGGTCCCAACGAGATCATAGAACAGAGTCTAGCAAGCACGGTGGTGGATAGCACTCCTTTGGGATAGGGGGACATAAAACAGGGCGAGGAGAGGCACAAAATCTTGGTCGTGTTTGGCAGGCTGCAGCTGCTTAACGAGAGCTAAATGTGCTTCCAGGGCGAGTGGTGGCCCACTGTCCCAGATTTGATATCCATTTGGAAATACAAGTCTGGTTTACGTGCTAAGTGGTTAAGCATTTGACCTCTCGTTGCTGGGAGTGCTAATTGGAAAGGTGGTTTCCCAAAATCGGCATCGATTGCCAGCGCGAAGAGGCTAGGCGCTGACACCCGGTGCCAAGCAGGTGTAAAGGAAATCATTTTGAAGCGGTAAAACCTAGGTTGGATGGAGGTCACGCCTCTGTGAAGATATCCGAATCCCTCCTTGAAGTGACGGAAGAGGAATCTCGTAAAAGCACTGGTTTCGGTGGCTAGAGTATAGATTGGCTGGGAATACCCTAGTCCATTCGAGATTTCATTAATTTGAATTCGAGAGCCCACGTATGTGGAGGGATATGCACCAAAACTACTTGGTCCGGGAACGAGTTTAGATTAGCAGAATCAAATTTCCAAATACAGAATTTCACATTGAAGTTTTACCCGTACGGTAAAATTCGAAATCTGTGTAAATAGAATTTCGGAGTTTGTGCATGTTTGAGATAGATTTCGAATAGCGGGTGATCAACAGTGAATAGTAACCCTCTGACCGATTGTTGATTAGTACCTGATAGCGAAGAGCAACTGAGAGATGGGAACCTGGTTTACTTGGTGAAAAGTACCCGGATGGGAGAAGTACCCCTTATTCGGTAGAACAGCGAGTATGGATAGAGGTCCCCTAATAGAAGTCCAGTCTTAGCAGGGGAAAGTAACATCTAGGAGGAAATATAGTCCATATCAGAAGTAGTACCCCTCAGCAAAGAGTACCCTAGGAAGGGGAAAATCTTCCGTATCAGAGGGAGAGGTTTCATTGATTGATAACAGAATGACGCGAAATTGAGATTGAGTGTTTGTAAACTGTGCGCTAGCATGTTAAATCGTTATTGTAAATTGTAGAAATCCACAATCGTCTTTTTTTAGCATTTTATCGGATGCGAATTGTATAAATGCTTTGTATACGTAATAATATTTAGAGTGTGTTCGTGGACCGCTACTTGTATTGTCTGTGTGAATGCTTAAGGATTTGGGGTGTTAGATAATTGAAGTAAAAGTGCGTTTGAATTGAACATTTGTATTTGTTTAAATCGGGATTGTAGTATTGTTAGAATCTGATTTGAGGTGGTTCGATCAGTGTTGTATTCTTTCGAGCGCTGTGTAGGTGAGGGGACGTTCCGTTGACCGAGCACACGATGAGGATGGATTGGGAACACTGCGATTTAATTTTGAGACTGTATAGTTAACAAATGCTCTATAAGACGAATTATTATGGTTTATACAGGAATGTGGTTTGGCTAACTTATAATAAGCGGAATAAATTATTTTCTGTATTCGATTTTGCTTGCGTGTTTAGAGCTCATTTGCAGGTGCTTAGATTAAGGTCAGGGATAGGAAACGGGTTGCGGGAACGTATGTGAATGTGGTTCCTTGTTTCCTGGAGCACCTTAATTTTTGATTATTGTTTAAAAGCGACTTTGGTAAATTAGAAATTAGAAAGGGTAAAATTGTTAAGAGGTGCGAGTAGCTTGAGAGTTGCTTCCATATCCAATAGAATGGGGAAGCACGTAAATAAATATTTGATT
Source organism: Okamejei kenojei (assembly GCA_035221665.1). Lineage (NCBI taxonomy): Eukaryota > Metazoa > Chordata > Chondrichthyes > Rajiformes > Rajidae > Okamejei > Okamejei kenojei. The sequence goes on from CM069159.1 coordinate 2,530,164, forward strand.
CGGAAAGTCCATTACATGAAATATGCAGTGAATTTCCACAAAAAGCTGACCGATTGAGAATTATTTCTGGAGCATTAAATAGAGAATTAGGGAGCGAAATATGGCCCAAAGGGGGCATATGTACATTAAAGGGATTGAGATACAATTAGCAGATTGTCTGACAATGCAGCGATGGTGCAGAGGCAAAATAATTAATTGAATTGTGGAAAGAATATTACGAGGAACAGAAAGCAAGTAGAGCGGTGGAAAGAATGGCAAGTTGGAAGGGAGCAACTCTAAAGCGGGGATAAAATTAGAGGATACTGAAGCATTTGAACATCTCGGTAGCCTAATGGACGAGCCTGAGAGTATTAAAGATAAGAGGAAAAGACAATCTTCCACAGAGAAACTGACATCCATATGTTTTAAGCGTGAGGATCCGCTGGTTGGCACTGGTTAAGAGGGGGGTGACTATTTAGAAGATTGGGAGAGTGTTAAAATTAATAATTCGCGTCCACCACCTTATTCATCTTACGATCCCAATACTTCAGATGCATATTGTGGAGCTTGTGAACGGAAAGACAATTAGATTCCATGGCACAGACATCCTTGAAATGGACCGCCCAATCTATTATAGATAGTCCTAGAGTTCATGGTACCGGAAGCCAGACTAGAAAAAAAACCTCAATTATTCAAGAGCAAAGAAGAGCGTACCCCTAGACAAGTTGGACGATCAGTTAGAGAAGGAAATAAATCATTTAGAAGGTAGCGTGAACACCCTGGTGAAGGGGAAGATGCATCTGGGAGTGAGACAACAATTGAAGAAGCCAAGGTAGATCTTTAAACTAAACAAACAACCTTTAGACAGTTCCCTGTAAAGGAAATGCCAAATCCTTCTTTTGATCCAATCAAAGCAGTGAGTGCTAATAATCACAGTGCAATTCCCCATGGAAGCCTAACGAGATGATGGCTATTTTAAGTCAAATACCTGATCGTGGAAAGTCACTCGCTACTTTATGGATCACTGAAGAAGTACAATGCGCGTTTATCACGCAGATTCCCGATATTTATGGGCGGTGATCCTGCAAATAATTAGCCCAAGCGAGCACACCAGATTCCTAACGAATTTAGGGCATCCGTCACATGAAGCTCTCGCAAATATAATAGTGGACAATGGTGCAAGGGAAGAGGCTGTTTTAACAGCCCTTATAAACACCCTTCAAAAACCAATCCATTTGGCCAGAATACTAGATGTAAGACCAAAAAGGGGAGAAGGAGCGGATGAATTTTAAGAGCGATTCTCTGAATTATGTATGGACCAATCGGGTGACATAAATTACAGAAATGGAGTAAATTCCCCTTAATATTGTGCCATCTTATTGAATTGCCTTCCCACCAGCGTATCAGAATCCATTAAGACCAATAGCATGGACTGGACTGAAAATAGTGCCAGTCAAATGGCTAGGGCTGTAGGATATCACTGGAGGGACATAAAGAAGCAGGATAGCCCACCTGCAGTAAAACAAAAAACGGAATATGTGATCAGGAAAGAAGTAACACAATTTGACCCTGAACCATGGATCCCCAGAGTACCAGCAAACCATTGGACAGGGAGAAATTAGAGTCCCGGAATATCCAGACCAATATTATAGAGAAGCATCTGCCCAAGAGCCAGTGCCCCAAAGAGCAGGGTTGAGGACATACCACCATCAGGAATGGGCCAGCGTCATAGTTGAGGAGGGGTAGGTCACTGGACTAGGGGGTGCCCAAATAAAGAAAGGAACATAATAGGGGGTCACAGAAGATATTTCCAAGATAAAAGAGAATTAGGCTGTGGGCCTAGGAGCTTTTTCCGTTAGTTTCGTGAATCAACTCACAGAACTACCTGAATTTTTAACATGTTGAGTAAAATATATAAATCATACCCGAAACTCGTGAAGAACAAAACCTGCACATTTTCAAAGAAATGTGAGAAAAACCTCAAATATTTTCTGAGCAGTAATTGCCCAATCAATGCACGTTTGACATTGAGGTCAGACGCAAATTGGCCAAACCCGGGCTTTGTTTTATGGTCGCTAGGCAGCGAGGACGCTGGGATCATGGCTGCCTCCTCATTACATCAATAGCAATAGCAAGGTTTCCAAGGATAAAGGTAATGCTAACCTTGCTGATAATTTTGTTTCTCATTTTTTACCTTTATATTGTTATAATGCCCACTGGTAAATAAAAATGATAAATAACAAATGTAGAGCTAGGGTTAGGATTAGGGTCAGTCTGTTTGTCAGTCTGTCAGTCTGTCAGTCTGTCAGTCTGTCTGTTTGTCAGTCTGTCAGTCTGTCAGTTTGTCAGTCTGTCAGTTTGTCTGTTTGTCAGTCTGTCAGTCTGTCAGTTTGTCAGTCTGTCAGTTTGTCTGTCAGTCTGTCAGTCTGTCTGTTTGTCAGTCTGTCAGTCTGTCTGTCTGTCAACCTGTCGGTCGGGCTGTCAGTGGTGAGCGTTGGATCGGGCCTCCTCTGGGAGGTAAGCCTTGGGCTGGGCTTCCGCCGGGCTGTCAGTGGTGAGCGTTGGATCGGGCCTCCTCTGGGAGGTAAGCCTTGGGCTGGGCTTCCGCCGGGAGGTGACGGTTGGGCCGCGGGGGGGTGAGCATTGGGCCGGGCCTCCGTCGGTGGTGAGCGTTGGGTCTGCTGCGAGGAGTCAGTTGGGCTGTCGGCCGGCGGGTGTTGCAGCAAGCGAGCGGGCTGTCTGATGGAGCTGTAGCTATCTGGATGCTGAAGGTGGCCCGGGCGACGTGCAAGGCAGTGCTGCCCCCCGCTCCATCGCCACCACCAGAAGGGCATGCTGGCCGAGATGGACGTGCTGCGGGGCCACAGTACGGAGCCCGCAGCCGGTCCCAAAACGGCTCCAGCTCCAGTCTTGGACAGCTCGGGAAGGGGGGCGAGTTAGGGTTAGGGCTAGGCATTTTCCTGCCTTAGTCTTCCCCCAGCCTGGCACTTCCTCAATCCCAATATGACCGTGAGCCCCACTCTGCACACTGGCAGTCAGTGGGATTCAGTAAACGGGGGAACCCACAGGAACTGCCCTGACCTATTAATTAGGCTGGTTCAGGAGGACCTCTGCGGCAGTTTCATTAAAAAAACACACACAATTATATTCATTATATTATTTTTATAGAATACAATTATGCATAATTATATATGATTACAGTCATATTCACATCATATCGATATATATATATATATATATATATATATATATATATATATATATATATATATATATATATATATGGCATAATAATATATAGTTTCAATAGACTGCATGGGAAATAGGCTTCCCATGGTGTAATATGGCATTGAACACTAGATGCCACTGAATTTTCCAATCTCATTTTCTAATTAGTTTACTTAAATCATGTGCAACTTTTGGCACTGACGATTTATGACTTCCTTCTCAATCATACTTCATCTAAATCTGTGCAAAATATCATGTAGTTCTGAGGCGTAGGTCATGAAAATGGATTTCTAGACACATTTTTGATGCTCGGCCCACAGCCTAAATGGAGGGATCAACGGGATCATAGAAAGCACAGAGGGAACTGACAGGAAACTCAAGAGTCAAGGGGACAAATCTCATTTTCGCAGAATAACCCCTTCACGTGCCTATGATTAGCAAACCTAGTAGTGGATGCAAGTCTGATGAGGAACCTATGTTGTCTCTACAGGTTGAAGGTAAAATCTGCACCTTCCCAGTAGACACAGGCGCATCCATGTCATCTCTTCAAACAATTTATAATTTACCAGAATCAAGAGAAGTTCAGAACCTGCCCGGGTTTCTAGGACAAGTTTGCCAGTATCCCATGTCTGAGCCAGTCGAAGTAGTATATAGAGCAAAAGCAATCAAACATAGATTTGTGATAACCACCAGATTAGATTGCAACCTGATAGCGAGAGGTCTACTCTGTGCTTTCCAACTATGTGGCGATAGAGGCATAATAGTAATCCCCTGGGCTCCCGTACGACAATGTTACTCCATAGTGACCCCTCATTGGTGATCCTTAGATCTGTATGAAGAACCCCCACTTCACATTAAACTTTCTTACGATAGGAGTGGGAAGGACAGAGAGTTGGAAACCTTCTTGAAATCATACGAAGGACAGAATTGGGAGAAAGAAGTGTTGGCACTAGTGGAAGGAAAAGAGGGAGCTGCCGAGTATGCTAAAATACCAGTACAGTTATGGAAAAGAGCAGAAGAAGTTGCTCCTCACATCACCCGAAAAGTGAATTTCCCGGCCAAAGATGGTAATAAAGGCAATTACCTTGGCAAACCCAAATAATTATCAAAAGCAAAATTTGTCAAATCAATATGATTTAGAATTTTAATCATTGCCCCAAGGAAATTTGTTACACGATTACGTCATTATCTGGGGAGTGAGGTATACGAATATGTGGACCCTCAAGTATGGGCGAATGACACTGCTCAGGTAGGATGCATTAACATCAATCCTATCAGTGTAACTCTCCAGAAAGGGATAATACTTCCTTCAATCCAACAATACCCATTAAAACTACAGGCCATCAGTAACAAAGAATAATTAATTCGGGGTTTGCAAGAACAAGGAATATTGGTGAGGTGCCAATCAATTTGTAACACCCCTATTCTGGTCGTTCCAAAACCGGGAAAAGAGGGCCAATTTAGACACGTGCAAGGCCTAGGAAATCAATTATGTCGTGGAACCACTTCACACCCTGCCTATATCCGAGCCAAAATACCAGCTGAAGCAGAAGTCTTTTCAATGGTCGACTTGTAACATGTATTATTTTCTCTTCCTCTTCATGGAGACAGCCAATATTTGTTTGCTTTCACCTATAAGGGCCAACAATACACCTGGACCAGGTTGCCTCAAGGATTTATCAATTCGCCCACTTTATTTTCCAGGTGTCTGCAGAATCACCTGAGTACCTTGAAGTTCAAAATGAATTCAACATTAGTGCAGAAGGTAGATGATCTATTAGTGGCCAGCAAAAATGAATCCAGTAATCGGAAAGATACTACACAACTACTAAACCATTTAGCTGATCTAGGATATGTGTTCTCACCATCAAAAGTACTGGTAGCTCAGGAGAAAGCAAAATTTCTAGGAATTACAATTTCGGCCACAGAAAGAAGTCTTGAGAAGAGCATTCTCGAACCTATCTATGAATTTTCAATCCCAAAAGAAACCAAAAAAAAAGAGAAAATGGCTGGGCATGGTCAATTATTGCAGACCCTGGATTCCAAATATAGCTTGAGAAACCAAGGAGCTAACACCCTATACCAGCAAGGAGGGCAAATTTTAATTAACAAAGAAAGCACAGGAGGCCGTACTTAAAAAGATCATTGATGCAAGCCCCGGGATTGGGACTTTCCAGCTGTATTCTACAATTCTATCTGACTGTGCCACTTCGGTACTAACGCAAAAGCATCGGGATAGACATAGACCAGTTGGATATTACTCCTCTAAATTAGATCCAGTAGCTAGGGGACATCCTCTTTGCATTCAAATCTTAACCTCAATCTACAATAGTTTACAATCAGCTGCTAATTTCACAATCCAGCAGGAAATTGTAGTGTACAGTTCACATTCGGTATTGTCATCGTTGGGGCAGCTTAAACCGTAGCATTTAACAATGGCCTGCCAAAATAAGTATGAGATCTATCTGTTGAACATTGTACATTGATTAAACTAGCCTCTTTTCTTATTTCACCCGCAGAAGCAGGATATGACTGTTTATTTGGTGTAGAGGAAGAAACATCCGTGAGAGAGGACTTGAGGGATGCACGCATGGAAAACTCTGACATCACATTATATGTGGACGGGAGTGCATCAGTGAGCGAGGACTTGAGGGATGCATGCATGGAAGACTCTGACACCACATTATATGTGGAGAGGAGTGCATCATTGGACAGTGGGCTAAAAGATTGTCTGGGTATGCAATTGGTGATCAAAACACGGATATTGTAGAAGCAGCTGCCTTTGAATCACCCTATTCAGCACAGCAAGCTGAATTATTCGGGATTGTATTATTGGGGAAATTCTAAAAGTAAATATTTACACTGATTCTCGATATGCATTCGGGGTGGTGTATGTTTTTGGCCAATTATGGAAAAATAGGGGATTCCTGACCTGCAAGAACCCAAATATCAAACAAACAATTGGCAACAGGTTTATTGAAGGCTTTAATGCTACACAGGCAATTCTCTGTATTGAAATGTAGCGCCCATACTAAAGGACAGATCCCAATAGACATTGGAAATCGTAATGCCGACTTTATAACTAAGAAAGTATCATGAGAACGTAAGGCGGTGGTACCTAAACTGATGAGGCAGACTAAAAGTGTAACTAACAAGTTCCCCTTGGAGAAACTGATGCCAACCAGCCAAGAAATCGTTCGATTACAGGAAGAGGCTAGCGAAGGAGAAGAAAAGGTGAAGACAACTGGGGTGTGTACTCAATTGTATGACTGGGCTGTGGACCAGTCCAGCAGGGCAAACTTGCATGACAGACTCATTAGCAGTATGGGTTATATAGTGTATGCACTGCGCAACCCAATGTAATGCAAGGGCTGCAGGGGACACTCTATTGGCTAATTGCTGGCATCCAAAATTACAATCTATTGCTCAGAAAGTAAGCAGTAATTGTCTGGTCTGCCAGAAATACAATTCAGAGAAGGGAATATGACGTGAAGGAGGGAAAACATCATTACCTATGGTTCATTTTGAGACATTCCAAATGGACTATATTGAACTAGCAAGGTGCCAAGGATATAAACACGTTGTTGTCATAGTCTATGTTTTCAGCCGGTGGATCGAAGCATACCCAACCCTTGATAATAAATCAGACTGTTGTCAAGGTGCTAATGAGAGTAATTGTCCTTAGATTCGGCATTCCCATTCGACTTAGCTCAGATAACGGTCCACACTTTATTGAACAAACCAATAAAGAATGTTGTGAACAGCTGGGGATCCAGCAGCAATTACACTGTGCTTATCGACCACAGGCTGCTGGACATGTAGAAAGGGCAAACCAGACCATTAAACTAAATGAGCCAATTTAAAGGTGGAGACTGGATTTGGAAGGATAACGAGGGATAAAATTGGACCATTAGAGAACCAGAATGGACAGCTATCCGCAGAGCCAAAAGAGATGGGGGAGATATTGAACAATTTATTTTCTTCGGTATTCACCAAGGAGAAGGATATTGAACTCGGTGAGTTAAGGGGAAAAAGTAGAGTAGCTATGGAAACTATGAGATTCAAAGAGGAAAAGACACTTTTGAAAAATATAAAAGTGGATAAGTCTCCAGGTCCTGACAGGATATTCCCTAGGACATTGAGGGAAGTTAGTGTAGAAATAGCAGGAGCTATGACAGAAATATTTCAAATGTCATTAGAAACGGGAATAGTGCCGGAGGATTGGCGAACTGCGCATGTTGTTCCATTGTTTAAAAAGGGTTCAAAGAATAAACCTAGCAATTATAGACCTATTTGTTTGACGTCAGTGGTGGGCAAATTAATGGAAAGGATACTTAGAGATAATATATATAAGCATCTGGATAAACAGGGTTACCTGATCAGGAACAGTCAACATGGATTTGTACCTGGAAGGTCATGTTTGACAAACCTTCTTGAATTTTTTGGAAGGGGTAACTAGGGAAATTGATGAGGGTAAAGCAGTGGATGTTGTCTATATGGATTTCAGTAAGGCCTTTGACAAGGCTCCCCATGGAAGGTTGGTTAAGAAGGTTCAATCTTTGGGTGTTAATGGTGGAGTTGTACAGCAAGATGGATTCAACAGTGGCTGAATGGGAGATGTCAGAGAGTAATGGTGGATGGCTGTTTGTCAGGTTGGAAGCCGGTGACCAGTGGGGTGCCTCAGGGATCTGTGTTGGGTCCACTGTTGTTTGTCATGTACATGGATGATGGGGTGGAAAATTGGATAAGTAAGTATGCAGATGATACTAAGATAGGTGGTGTTGTGGATAATGAAGTAGATTTTCAAAGTCTACAGAGTGATTTGGGCCTTTTCGAAAAGTGGGCTGAAAGATGGCAGATGGAGTTTAATGCTGATAAGTGTGAAGTGCTACATCTTGGCAGGACAAATCAAAATAGGACGTACATGGTAAATGGTAGGGAATTGAGGAATGCTGTGGAACAGAGGGATCTAGGAATGAGATAGTTCCCTGAAGGTGGAATCGCATGTAGATAGGGTGGTAAAGAAAGCCTTTGATGTGCTGTCCTTTATAAATCAGAGCATTGAATATAGGAATAGGGAAATAATGTTAAAATTGTACAAGGCATTGGTAAGACCAATTCTGGAGTATGGTGTACAATTTTGGTCGCCTAGTTATAGGAAGATGTCAACAAAATAGAGAGAGTACAGAGGAGATTTACTAGAATGTTGCCAGGGTTCCAGCAACTATGTTACAGAGAAAGGTTGAACAAGTTAGGTCTTTATTCTTTGGAGCGCAGAAGGTTAAGGGGGGACTTGATTGAGGTCTTTAAAATGATGAAAGGGATAGACAGAGTTGACGTGGATACGTTTTTCCCATTGAGGGTAGGGAAGATTCAAACAAGAGGGCATGACATGAGAGATTAAGGGACAGAGGTTTCGGGGTAACGTGAGGGGAACTTCTTTACTCAGAGGGTGGTGGCTGTGTGGAATGAGCTTCCAGCAGAAGTGGTGGAGGCACGATCGATTTTAACATTAAGAGTAAAGTGGATAGGTATATGGACGTGAAGGGAATGGAGGGGTATGGTCTGAGTACAGGTAGATGGGACTAGGGGAAAAACAAATGGTCGGCACGGACTGGAAGGGCCGAGAGGGCCTGTTTCCGTGCTGTAATTGTTATATGGTTATATGGTTATAATGGATTAACTTGCTCCCAATATCCCTATTTCAAATGAGAGTCACGTCTGCAGGAAAATCCAGATTATGCCCAGCTGAAATTATTCACGGTCAGCCTTTAAAAACCTCGGAACCAGAATGCGATGAAAATAGTTAATTTCCACCATATGAGATGACTGACTACATCTTAGCCTTGACCAAAGCCTTAAGCGATTTACATTGTAGAGTGGTATGCCTTCATTAGAAACTCCCATTAAGTAAAATCTGGCAACTATGTCTCAGTGAAGAATTAGGTGAGGAAGGGATCAGGAAGTTCGTTGAGAAGAACTTTACCAAATTCTTCTAACGACTCGGACAGCAGTAAAAGAAGAGGGAAGAAATAAGCCTCGGTGCATCTTCATCATTGTAAAAGTATTAGGGAAGGTATCAGTGGTTAACTTGATTCCTACCAGTTTTCATAGAAATATTCTCCACTCGAATCAAGGACCCAATGAACTATCAGGATTAATGGAAGGGATTTATGCCGACGAAAACTCGGGAAGTTTGATGAAATTCTGAAAAGCTACATCAACATCTTCTTAGAACATTTGTTAAATTATAGCACACATCATTGTATTCTGGGGTTATAATTTATGATGAGGATTATCATGAATGATAAAAACGGGGGAATGTGTAATATTGGCCAAATCAACAACAACAAAAGAAAACAAAGGATCCCTGCACTTGTCAGAATTGCTTAACCGTCAGAGAAACACCAGCGTCTTGGCTTCAGAATGGTATACAGGATGGTGAGGGTATCTCAGGCAAACGAATTTTTGATTGGGCTTTGTAATTGTTTGCATCCTTCGAACTGGTGAGCCGTTTGATTTCTCCGTTTTAATTTTATTCTTGAATACAATGTATTAGTTACTGTGTTATTGGGTTAGGAAAATGTATATAATGTACTGTGTTAATCGATATCTGTTATTGCACTGTTAGGAAGACCACCCTCATGAGGTTTCGGCCCCTCAAGGTTCGAGGACCTATAAAAGATAGCTCCCACGAGGTCCCTGTTTCCGATTTTCTGGGAGAGCGCTTAGGACTGCGTGACCTTCTGGAGTGTCTCTTTGCACGAGGCTAGGAGGGCTTGGCTCAGCAGATGCAAGGATCGATGCAAGGATGCAAGGTGGTTTATTAGTAGGGAACTGTTATTGTGTTTTTTTCCAAAATGGAGTTGAGATGCGCAAGTGCTTGACTCAGTGGGTTTTGACTGAAACTAGACTGGGGGAAGCTTAGAACGAGCTATTTTATATATCCACTGGCTCTCCCTTAACCATTTTACTTGTTACTTCCTCAAAAAAATTCCCAGAAGATTAAGTCAAGCAAGATATCCCCTTCGTAAATCCATGCTGACTTGGACCGATCCTGTTAGTGCTATCCAAATGAGCCACTATTACATTTTAAATAATGCACTCTAGCATCTTCCCACCACCGGTCAGACTAACTGGTCTATTATTCTCTGCTCTCTCTCTCTCTCTCTCTCCTCTCTCTCTCTCTCTCCTTTCTTAAAAAGTGGAAAACATTAGCTAACATCTAATCCCCAGGAACTGATCCAGAATCTATACTGTAGAACATTGGAAAATGATCACCAATGCATCGCATGAGTTCAAGAGCCACCTCCTTCAGTACCATGGGATGCAGACCATCAGGCCCAGGGGTGTTATCAGTCTACCCAACAAGTGACCTTCCTGACTAATGTGAATTTATTTCAGTTTTTCTTCCGTCACCCAAGATCCTCTGCCCCTAGTATATCTGCATGATCGTTTCTGTCTTCCTTATTGGAGTACCTCTTCAATCACGTCTGCCCCATAATAAATTCACCAATTTCTGACTTTAGGGACCCACATTTGACTAACTAATCTTATCCTTTCCACATACATAGAAACATAGAACATAGGTGCAGGAGTGTAGGGCCATTCGGCCCTTCAAGCCTGCATCGCCATTCAATATGATCATGGCTGATCGTTCAACTCAGTATCTTTACCTGCCTTTTCTCCATACCTTTAGCCACAAGGGCCACATCTAACACCCTTTTAAATATAGCCAATGAACTGGCATCAACTACCTTCTGTGGCAGAGAATTCCAGAGACTCACCACTCTCTGTGTGAAAAATCTTTTCCTCATCTCGCAGCTGTTGGATTTGGCTCAAGCGGAAAGACCCATGCTGGGCCCCAAATGCGTCATGGTGAATCTTTGAGGCAGTTTGACACGGGACACACGCTGAGGGCTGATCATCCTGCAGCGGGCTGCCCTTGTGGAGGGTGTATAGTGATAAAAGGCCGAAACACCCAGTGATGCAAGGGTACACTACTGATGATGTGTCCTGTGCCCAGCTGTCCTGAAGGATACCCAGGCCAAGATATACGTATACGTAAACCCCCCCCCCCTGATATTGAGCGTCGACCACTCTCAGCAATCAATGAATGTCGTGAAAATGCTCCCCACCTACTGGCACAAGGGACTTCTTAACATCTAGTCCTGTGTATTGATTGGTCCTAAAGGAATTCTCCCTTATCCTTAAACTGTGACCCCCTTGTTCTGGAGCTCCCCAACATCGGGAACAATCTCCCTGCAACCTAGCCTGTCCAACCCCTTAAGAATTTTGTAAGTTTCTATAAGATCCCCTCCCTCAATCTCTAAATTCTAGCGAGTACAAGCCGAGTCTATCCAGTCTTTCCTCATTGAAAGTCCTGACATCCCAGGAATCAGTCTGGTGAACCTTGGCTTTGTACCCCCTCCATGGCACGAATGGTCTTTCCTCAGATTTGGAGACCAAAACTTGTACGCAATACTCCAGGTGTGGTCTCACCAAAACCCGGTACAACTGCAGTAGAACCTCCCTGCTCCTATACTCAAATCCTTTTGCTATCAATGCTAACATACCATTCGCTTTCTTCACTGCCTGCTGCACCTGCATGCCTACTTTCAATTACAGGTGTACCATGACACCCAGGTCTCGTTGCAACTCCCCTTTTCCTAATTGGCCACCATTCAGATAATAGTCTACCTCCTGTTTTTGCCACCAAAGTGGATAACCTCACATTTATCCACATTATATTGCATCTGCCATGCATTTGCCCACTCACCCAGCCTATCCAAGTCACCTTGCAGTCTCCTAGCATCCTCCTCACACCTAACACTGCCCCCCAGCTTCGTGTCATCCGCAAACTTGGATTTAATTCCCTCGTCCAAATCATTATATATATTGTAAATAGCTGAGTCCCCAGCACTGAGTCTTGCAGTACCCCACTAGTCACTTCCTGCCATTCTGAAAAATGACCCATTTACTCCTACACTTTGCTTCCTGTCTGCCAGCCAGTTCTCTATCCACATCAATACTGAACCCCATACCATGTGCTTTCAGGTTAATATACTAATGTCTTATGTGGACCTTGTCGAAAGCCTTCTGAAAGTCCAGATATAACACATCCACTGGAAATATCCCTTACCCACTCTACTAGTTACATCCTCGAAAAATTCTATATGATTCGTTCAAACATTATTTTACCTTTCGTAAAACCCATGCTGACTTTGTCCAATGATTTCACCACTTTACAACATGTGCTGCAATCCCATCTTTAATAACTGACTCTAGCAGTTTCCCCACTATCGATGTTGGAATAACTGGACTGTAATTCCCCGTTTCTCTCTCCCTCTTTTTTTTAAAAAGTGGGCTAAGAACATTAGCTACCCTCCAATCCTCAGGAACTACTCCAGAATCTAAAGAGTTTGAATATCTATCACTCTAATGCATCCACTATATTCTGTGGCTACTTCCTTGAGTACTCCTTCTCCCAATATCCCTTGATTCCACTAGCCCCCTAAGCTCTATCCAACTCTCTCTTAAATCCATCCAGCGATTTGACCTCCACTACCCTCTGTGGCAGGGAATTCCATAAATTCACAACTCTCTGGGTAAAAAAAGTTTTTTCTCAGCTCAGTCTTAAATGACCTTCCCTTTATTCTAAGACTGTGGTCCCTGGTTTGTACTCACCCAACATTGGGAACATTTTTCCTGCATCTAGCTTGTCCAGTCCTTTTATAATTTTATATGTTTTTATAAGATCCCCTTCATCCTTCTAAAACTCCAGTGAATACAAGCCTAGTCTTTCAATCTTCCTCTTATGACAGTCCCCGCCATCCCAGGGATCAATCACGTGAACCTACGCTGCACTGCCTCAATCACAAGGATGTCCTTCCTCAAATTAGGAGAGCAAAACTGTACACAAATACTCCAGATGTATCTCACAGAGCCCTATACAACTGCAGAAGAACCTTTTTACTCCTGTACTGAAATCCTCTTGTTATGAAGGCCAACATTACATTAGCTACAATCACTGCCTGCTGTACCTGCACGCCAACTTTCAATGACTGGTGTACAAAGGACACCCAGTCTCGCTGCACCTCCCTCTTACCTAACCTAACCCCATTGAGATAAATAATCTGCCCCTTTGTTTTTTGCCGCCAAAGTGGATAACCTGGCTATTTATCTATAGTATATTGCATCTGCCACGCATCTCCACTCACTCAACCCTGTCCAGGTCCCCCTGCAATCTCCTGAACATAGAAACATAGAAACTAGGTGCAGGAGTAGGCCATTCAACCCTTCGAGCCTGCACCGCCATTCAATATGATCATTGCTGATCAATCCACCGACAGTATACGTACCTGCCCTTCTCTCATAACCCTCTGATCCCCTTAGCCACAAGGCCACATCCAACTCACTCTTAAATATCGCCAAGAACTGGGCACCTCAACTACCCTCTGTGGCAAGAGGTTTCCAGAGACTCACCACACTCTGTGTGAAAAAAGGTCTTTTTTCTCTCTCGGTCCTAAAGGATTACCCGCCCTTATCCTTTAAGCTGTGACTCCCTTGTCCTGGACTTCCCCAACATCGGCAACAACCTCCTGCATCAGCCTGTTGCGACAACCCCTTAAGAATTTTGTAAGTTTCTATAAGAATCCCCTCTCAATCCTCCTAAATTCCAAAGAGTATAAACTGAGTCAAATCCAGTCAATTTCTTCGTAAACAGAGTCCAGACATCCCCGGAATCAGTCTGGTGAAACCTTCACTGCTCTGCACTCCCTCTATGGCAATAATGACCTTCCTCATATTTGGAGACCAAAACTGTACGCAATACTCCAGGTGTGGTCTCACCAAGACCCAGTACAACTGAAGTAGAACCCTCCCTGCTCTCTCCTTGTACCACAATCCCTATTGCTATGAAAGGCTAACTTACCATTCTCGCTTTTTCACTGCCTGCTGCACCTGCAAGCCTACTTTCAATGACTGTGAACCATGACACCCAGTCTCGCTGCAATCACACCCCTTTTCCTAATCGGCCACCATTTAAATAATTAGTCAGCTCCTCCCTGTTTATTTAATTTTAGCACCAAGTGGATATACCTCACATATATCCAATTATACTGACTCTGCCAAACATTTGGCCCACCAACACCCATCCTATCCAAGTCACCTAGCAAGTCACCTAGCACCTCCTCCTCCACAGCTAACACTCTGCCCCCCAGCTAAGTGTCATCCGCAAACTTGGAGATATTCCTTCAATTTCCCTCATCCAGATCATTAATATATATTGTAAACCCGCTGGGGTCTCCCATCAAACTGAGCCCTGGCGGGAACCCCTGGCGTACCTCCCCCCACAAGTTACTGCCTGCCATTGTGAAAAGGACCTGCCCCCCCCCTAGATACATACTACTACACAACACTCTACTGTCCTGGCCATTGGTGGAAACGGACCTCCCCCCCCCCGTTAAACCAACCTTAACCCCCCCACCTCCTACCACTTATTGCTTCCTGTTTGCCAGCCCATTCTCTATTCCCCATCAATACAGAAAACCTAATAACCCCCACCCTAATATTAAAACCGTACGCATTAAGTTTTGTATACTAAATCTCATAAGGTGGGACCCCTAGTCGAAAGCCTTCTGGAAGTCCAGATTTACCACATCCACTGGTTCTCCCTATCCCGCTACTAGTTTACATCCTCCAAAAATTCCACAAGATTCGCAACATATTACCTTTTGTAAATCCATGCTGACTTGACCAATGATTTCACCCTTCCAAAAGTGCTGTCTATCCCCATCTTTAAGTAACTGACTCTAGCAGTTCCCTCCCCACTACCCGATGTTAGACTAACTGGTCTGTAATTCCCCGTTTTCACTCTCCCTCCCTTCTTAAAAAGAGGGTTTACATTTTGCTACCTCCCGCCAATCCTCAGAACTACTCCAGAATCTAAAGATTTCTGAAAGATTATCACTAATGCAACCACAATTTCCTGGCTACTTCCATAAAGTACTCTGGGTGCAGCCTATCAGGCCCTGGGGATTAACGGCCTTTAATCTAATTCAATTTACCCAACAACCACTTCCCGACGGACCAGGATTTCACTCATTCCTCTTTGGACCCACAGTCCCCTGCTATTTCCGGCAGATTTATTTATGTCCTCCTTAGTGAAGACGGAACCAAAGTAGATTTATTTCAAAATTGGGTCCCGCCATATCTTGTTCCCCATGATCAACTCACTGTTTTTCTGACTGCAAGGACCTAACATTTGTTTTAACAAACCTCTTTCTCTCACATATCTATAAAAACTTTGCATCAGTTTTTATGTTCCCCCGTCCTAGTTTTCTTTCATAATCTATTTTTCCTTTCTAAATAAGCCCTTTGTCCTCCTCCGCTGGTCTCCTTGTCAGGTCTCGCGTTTTTAATCTAGTTTCTGTTCTTATTGTTTCAGTATTAGTTGCATTCTGTTTTATTTTGGTGCCTCACAATCTCCTCCTGTTTCAGGTGGCCATTTCCTGTCAGGTCGTTACCCTCTGTGATTGTGACCCCAGCCCTGATGTGTTTGGCGCGCACCTGTGTCTCGTTATCCCATGTTAAGTCTGTATTTAAACCTTTGTGTTTTAGGTTTCTTTGCCTTCGTTGTGTATGCTACCTGGTATCACCTTGTTCAGCTCTAGAAATATAGTGGACTTTGTGTACACGACCACTGGGCTGTTTTTTCGACCACGTTTTTTGCCTCTCCTAGATTAACCGTTGCTTCAGTAATTTTGCTTACCTGTTTTACCGACTTGATGATTAAACCTGAATACGGATCTGCCCTAATTCTGAGCCTGCATTTGTGTCCCTCCTCCGCGTTCATTTCTGACAATCCTCTTCACGAGTTCACACTGCCACCCAGCTTAGTGGCAGTCATCTGCAAACTAATGCTGGTGTGCTCCTAATTCCCTCTTCCAAATCTCATATATATATATATTAGATATATAGAAGATTATATATTTATAGAATAATAGATATATAGATATAGATATAGTAAACAGTTGCGGCCCCAACACCGATCCTGCGGCACACCCACTCACCACTACCTGCCATTCGAAAGGACCCGTTCACCTCCTACTCTTGCCTCCAGACTGCCACCAATGTTCTATTCCATGTCAACACCCTACCTCCAATACCATGTGCTCTAATTTTAGTCACCAGTCTCCCATGCAGGACCTTATCAAAGGTTTCTGAAAAGTCTATATACACTACATCCACTGGCACCCTCTCATCCATTTTACGTGTCACATCCTCAGAAAATTCCAGAAGATTTGTCAACATGATTTCCACTTTTCATAAATCCATGTTGACTTGACTAATCCTTTATCTGCTAACCAAATGCCCATAATGCCTCTTAAATAAATGGCTCTAGTACTATCCCACCATCGAAATGACTGCCCCCCTATTACATTTCTCTCTGTTTGCTGATGTCCACATTCTCCTAGCCAACATGATCCTATTCTACACTTTCCTGAACTTCATGCCTTTAGATATCTCGTTCTCAAATCTTACACTTACTTATCTCTGTGTCTCCCCTCCACGGATTCAGTCTGAAGTTCCGACCCAGAAACGTCACCTATGTCATCCTCTTCTGTGCAGAGAAGCTGCATCGAAACGTCTCCTCTTGCTATGCAGAAGAAGCGCCTGTCCCGCTGATTACTCCAACATATTGTGTCTACTTTGATGGTAAAGCATAATCTGCATTTTCCTTCCTCTACATGATAAAGGGAATCTGTTTAATAGATGTATAAAATAGTAGAGCGATTATAAAGCCTGTATTCTGATGACATTACTGTACCAGCAACGCAGAGTCCCAGGTTTAAGTGCCATTTTGGGGGGGCAAAAAGATATATTTATTTCCAAGAGCATCTAATTGTTTTCTTTGCGAGCCTATTTGCTTGATTGTGTTATTTATTAGCAGAACACTGCATTTTACATGTAAGGCCAATGTCCCTTTGCATTGCTGACAGTAGCACGTATCGTCAGTTTTCTAATCTCTACAGACTTGTCAATACCAAATATACGTTTTTCTTGGTTGTAATTTAGAATATAGAGATTATGATGTATAATACAATGAAATACATCGAATCTGTGGAGATATCAATAACTAATCGGAATAATTCTTTATAGCTACCGAGGAACATCCACGGCCCCTCGGTGGGGCTCAAAGTCAGCCTCGAGCAAAGCCTACAGCTTCATGATGTTAAGGCCGCAGAGCGACCGAGATACGACCTCCCGAAAAAAAATCCGCATATCCCGCGGCAAGGTAAGGGATTGAAAAAATGTTCCCCCGACAACCCTCCCCACTCCCCCCCCCCCCCCCCATATAAACAAACCAGAGAACAATAACACATACTTTTAAACACAACTAGAAATTAATTTAACAAAAAGACGAAAAGCCAGACTGTTAGCTGACGGCGCCACCCCGTTGTTAAGAACTGGGTGAACTTTCAAAAGGGATCCGACGGCGGATGAGGCGGAAATCGCTGCCAATAGCGCAGGTTATTAGATCTCGACTCCCGCAACATTGCAGCGCTCTGGGGGTACCGAGTCAGCGGTAGATACGGTATATATCTGTAACAAGAGAGAAATATCTGCATTTACTGTATGCCGAGAATTATTTAATTTCTGTAGATTGGAATGCTGAAGCAAAACATACTTTTCCTGCAATGAATCTGAACTTGCATACGTTACCCAAGTGAAGAATTCAGCCATTAGCGGATTCAGTTTGTTGTGTACCATACTGCCCTACTTTGGCAAAAGGAAGCACAGCCAACATTGTGAAATTGAGTTATTGCATGTTTTTATGGTATTTGAATATGTTCTACACAATGTTGAACCAAATAAGTCATTCTCTGAGTACAATTTGAAAATATTATATAACAGAGAATAAGAAATTCCATCGCAGAGAGCTGAAAGAAAAACCACTTTTTTTTTTATAAATTTCAAATATAACTTTATTCAAATATAAATATATACAAAACATTAACCTTGCGGAAAAATCCATCCGACATGTCGGGGGCTGTACAAATTGATGGAAAACAGTTAAGGACATTCATTTCCCAAATTTCCACAAATCAGTCCCCCACTCGTGCCACTCATGTGGCACAATGGCGTGGGATACCTTCCCTTAATTTGAGGGGCGTCTCACCATTACCGTGCCCCCCATGTCCAGCAGCAGAAGGTACACGTGTTAACAGTGGTACCTGCCCCCACCGATAACCTTGGCGTTCTGCACCGAGCTTCAGTGCGCCTCTCAGCACGACTCCTGCAGTCTGCAGCGGGCCAGTCGTCAACATTCCCTGACGGCATCTCGCACTGCGGTGGTGAACAATGCCTCCGGCATGACCAAAGGGAGTCTTTTACCAAGTTGAATGGCCCTCCAGCAGCACGATGACAGCCTCTGAATTTTGCCCAGGGAACAGCCGTAAATCACCGAGTCCTCTCGACGGAGCTTGTTCGGGATAAAGCGTACCAGGGACCCAGCATGTTTCTCCAGACTCTTATAAGAGGTGGGAAACTATCTCCTCTCCCATAGCACCGTCCCTGAGGGCAGTGTGCGCTGGCAGTGAGGTTCCGACGTGCAGGAGGAATCTGACAGGGAGCGCTCCCCCTCACACGCCTAGCCAAGCCAGGTCTTGGTGCCTTGTTGGTGAGATTTATTTCTGGCTAAGAGGCATTTTGCCAGACAAGCTGGGCAGTCAGCTCCAGGAACACGGCCACGCCGGTTCCATGAGTCCCTTTCCCAGCAGTGCCTGCAGGACATTCTGTGGCCTGCCCACTGCCCAATGAACATTGGTCAAAGGTGTTGAACCGGAAGAACCCTTCCACCGACGACAGATGCACAATGTCCAGCTGACTGTCACATTGCGTGGCACCTGCGCCAGGGCCCATCCTTCACACACCGGGACAGGTCGAATCCTCAGCATGTAGTGACAAACTTGGTGCCCACGCTACCGTGCCTTGGCTCTGCAACTCCGCCTGATGCAGCCACACACGAAGTGGCCCATCAGGTCAGGGTCGACAGTTGGGCACGCTTTTACCCACGTGCCTGCTGACTTGTACATTGTGGCCCGTTGCACCTGGTCCATCCTCGACCGCCAATGAACTGGAAGATGCCCGGGTGATCCCTGTGTCGTATGAGGGAGGACATGCCACACATAGTGTCCAAGGTACAGCAGCCCCGAGAGTCCACCTCACAACCTGATGACCAAATTCTTTCCGTTATGAGAGGGAGCGTTTGCTCCACAGCTCCAGCTTCCTCCCCACCCTGGCAATCCGCTCCAGCCAATTTTTATTGTACATGCCTCAGCCCCCCCGAACCAGATTCCCCAGCAACCTTCAAGAAGCAGCTTGATGGTGAAGGGGACGGAAGATCTGTCCGGGCCATTGCCCAAAGAGCAGTGCCTCGCTCTTCTGCTGTTCACCCTGGCTCCCGTGGCTGACTCAAAACTGGTCGCAGACAGCTAATATACTGCGACCGACCTGGATCCGAGCAGAAGACACGAAATCGTCCCATGTACAGGGAGGTCTTTACTTGAATGCCCCTACTGCCTTGCAATGACACTCCTCTTATGCTCGCACCCTTCCTGATGGATTTCGGCAAAAGGTTTTCAATACAGCAGACAAACAAGAACAAGAGAGAGAGTGCAACCCTGCCTAACTCCAGACCTTAAGGGTATCAGTCTGAG
>CM069159.1:2550594-2605629 GCA_035221665.1 Okamejei kenojei
CTCTCCCGTGTCACCCCCCCCCCCCCATACTCCCCCCCCCCCCCCCCCCCCCAAACTCCCCCCCCCGCCCACGCCCCTTTCCCCTATCCAACCCCCCACCTCCTAACATCCCTTTCACATACTAGCCCAACCTGGCCAACTCCCATTCGGAAATTGACAAGCTTGCGGTTCCTCCATTCCTTACTCCTAAGCTGGTTACCTCCATAGAGAGATAGTATTCCCTTACTAACCAAGCTTGCTATCTCCATTACTATATGCCCCAAGCTGGCTACCACACCATTCCCCTTACTACTCCCAAGCTGGCTATTTCCCATTTCCCTTACTCCATCCCAATAAGCTGGCTATCCTCCCATTCCCTTAATCCACCAAGCTCACTACATCCTATCCCCCCCCCCCCCCCCCCCCCCCCCCCCCCCCCCCCCCCCCCCCCCCCCCCCCCCCCCCCCCCCCCCCCCCCCCCCCCCCCCCCCCCCCAGAGCTGGCTATTGCCCGTACTTTACTCTCTCTAGCTGACTTCCTCCCATCCACAAGCTAGCTTCTCCGATTCCCGAAACTCACCCAAGCTGGCTACCTCCCATTCCGTAATCTGCCAAGCCGGTTTCCTCCCATTCTCCTTTCTCCCCCAAGCTGTCTACCTAGCATTTCCCTTACGCAAGCTGACTTCCTCCCAATCGGTATCACCCAAGCCGGCCTGCTCCGATTCCCCTTACACCCCAAGCTTGTTAGCTCCCATTCCTTAATCCCCCCAAGCTGACTACCTACCATTCTCATTACTCCCTCCCCCAAGCTGTCTTCCTACGATTCCCCTTTCCCCCCAAGCTGGCTGTCTTCCATCCCTTATTCCCCAAGCTGGGTCCCTCCATCCTTTACTTCCACCCTTAGTTTGGTAACTGCCATTCACCTTACTCCCCCACGCTGGCTACCTCCATCCTTTTCTCCCCCAAGCTGGGTACCTCCCATTCGCCTTACTCCCTAAAGCTGATTGCCTCCATCCCTTCCTCCCACAAAGCTCTCCCATCCGTTACCCCAAGCTGGCAACCTCCAACTCCCCTTATCCCACCAAGCTGGCTACCTCCCATTCCCCTTAGTACACCAAGCTGGCTAACTCCCGTTCCCCGTACCCCGTACCCCACCCCCAATTTTTGCTACCACCATCTGGTAGCCCCCAAGCTGGCTCCCCATTCATTACCCCCCCAAGCTGGCTTCCTCCCATCCGGTATCCCCAAGCTGGCTTTCTCCGATTCCCATTACACCCCCAAGCTAGCTCCCCCAAGCTGGGCTACCTCCCATTCCCATTGCTCCACTACCTCCCATCCCTTACTCCCCCAAACTGGCTGCCGCCGCTCCCTTCCTCCCACAAGCAGGCTAACTCCCATCCGTTACCCGCCAAAGCAAGCTACCTCTCATTACCCTTACTCCCCCAAGCTGACTTCCTCCCATCCGCAAGCTGACTTCCTCCGATTCCGTATACTCGCCCAGACTAGCTTACCTCCCATTTCGTAATCTACCAAGCTTTCGTAATCTACCAAGGTTTCCTCCCATTCTCTGGCTAAATAGGAATTCCCCATAATCTCCCAAACCGCCCCCACCCCATTGCCCTTACTCCCCAAGCTGGCTACCTCCAATTCCTCTTACTCCCCCAAGCTGGCTACCTCCCATCCCTTATTCTCCCAAACTAGCTACCTCCCATCCCTTACTCCCCAAGCTGACTACCTCCCACCCCCTATTCTCCCAAGCTAGCTATCTCCCATCCCTTTCGCCCCCAAGCTGGCTTCCTCCCATCGATTACTTCCCCCTGCTGGCTAACCCCCTGTCTTTACTCCCCAAACGGCCTTCTCCAATCCCTTACCCCAAGCTGGCTACCTCCCATCGCTTACTCCCCCCAAGCTGGCTACTTCCCGTCCCTTACTTCCCCAAGCAGGCTACCTCCAATTCCTCTTACTCCCCCAATCTGGCTACCTCTCATCCGTTACCCCCCAAGCTGACTACCTCCAATTCCTCTTCCTGTCACAAGCTGGCTACCTCCCATTCCCCTTACTCGCCCAAGCAGGGTACCTCCCATTCCATTTATTCTACCAAACTGGCTCCCTCTCATTCTCCTTACTTCCTCAAGCTGGCTAGCTCCCATTCCCCTTACTCACCCAGACTCGCTACCTCCCATCTACTACTGGACAAGCTGGCTCCCGCCCATCCCTTACTGCCCCAAACTGACTTCCTCCAGATTCCCCATACTCGATAAAGCTGTCAAGCTCTCATTGCGTAATCAGCCAAACTGATTTCCTCCCATTCCCTTACTCCCCACAAGCAGGCTACATCCGATTCTCCTTACTCCCCAAGCTGGCTATCTCCCATCCCTTACTCCATCCACCAAGCTGGGTGCCTCCATCCTTACTCCCCCAAGCTGGCTACCTCCCATCCCTTACTAATAATCCAAGCTAGTTACATCCCATCCGTTATCCCGCAAGCGGGTTGCCTCCTCTACCTTCCTCCCACAAACTGGCTACCGCCCATCCGTTAGCCCCCCTCCCCCCCCGCTGGCTACCTCCCAACCCTTACTCCCCAAAGCTGACATCCTCCAATCCGCAAGCTGACTTCCTCTGATTCCCCATGCTCGCCAAAGCTGGCTACCTCCCAATATGTAATGTGCCAAGCTGCTTTCCTCCCATTCTCCTAATTCCTACCAAACTGGCAACCTCCCACATCCCTTACTCCTACAAGCTGGCTACCTCCCATTCGATTTAGTCCCCCAAGCTGGGTGCCACCCATCCCTCCCACAAGCTGGCAAACTCCCATAGGTTACCCCCAAGCTGGAAAACTCCCATTGCCCTTACTCCCACATGCTGGCTACCTCGCATTCCCCTTACTCTCCCAAGCTCACTACCTCCCATCCGGTACCGCCCAAGCAGGCTACCTCCAATCCCTTACTGCCCCAAGCTGACTTCATCCCATCCACAAGCTGACTTCCTCCGATTCCCCATACTCACCATAGCAGGCTATCTCCCATTTCCTTACTCCCCAAAGCTAGCTACATCCCATTCCCCTTAATCCACCAAGCAGGCTACCTCCCATACCTTACTCCTCCAAACTGGTCTCCGCCCCTCCATTCCTCCCACAAGCAGCCTACCTCCCATCCATTACCGCCCCAAGCTAGCTACCTCCCATTCCCTTAACTTTCCCAAGCCGGCTACCTCTCATTACCCTTACTCCACCAAGCTGACTTCCTCCCATCCGCAAGCTGACATCCTCTGATTCCCCATACTCGCCCAGACTAGCTACCTCCCATTTCGTAATCTGCCAAGCTGGTTTCCTCCCATTCTCTGGCTCATTCCCCTTACTCCCCGCAAGCTGGCTTCCTCCCATCCAGTATCCCCAAAGTGGCTTCCTCCGATACCCCCTACTCCAACAAGCTGGCAAACTCACTTCCCTTCCTCCCTCAATCTGACTACATCACATTCCCCTTACTCCCCTAAACCGGCTACATCACATTCCCCTTACTACCCCAAGATGGCTAATTCCCATTCCCTTCACTCCACCAAGCTGGCTACCTCCTATTTCCCCTTACTCCCCCAAGCTGGTTACCTCCCATTCCCCTTATTCCCCCCAAGCTGGCTACCTCCCATTTCCCCGACTCCCCCTAACCTGGCTACCACGAATTTCCCCTTACTCCCTCAAGCTGGCTACTTCACATCCCTTACTCCCCCAAGCTGGCTGCCTCCCCTCCCTTCTTCCCACAAGGTGGCTGCCTCCCATCCATTACCACCTAAGCTGGCTACATCCTATTCCCCTTACTCCCTCAAACAGGCTACCTCCCATCCCTTACTGCCCAAACCTGGCTACCTCTCATCCCATACTCACCCAAGTTGGGTCCCTCCGTCCATTATGCCCGTAACATGGCAACCTCCCTCGCCTTGCTCCTCCAACTGGCTGACTACCATCCCTCTTACTCCACCAAGCTAGCTAGCTACCTTCAATCTCTTATCTCCCAAGATGGCAAACCCCATACCTTACTCCCCCACAGTGGCTACCTCCCATTCCTTATTCCCCGAAGCTGGCAACCTTCATCCCTTCCTCCCACAAGCTGGCTACGTCCCATATGTAACCCCCCAAGATGACTAACTCCCATCCTTTACACCCACAAGTTGGTTACCTCACTTTCCCCTTACTCCCTCCCCTTACTACCTCACATACCCCTTACTCTCCCAAGCAAGCTACCTCCCATCCCTTTTTCTCCCAAACTTGATATCTATCCCCCACCCCTTGCTCCCCAAGGCAGGCTTACTGCAATTTCCCTTACTCTCCCAAAACTGGCTGCCTCCCATTCCGTATTCAACCAAGCTGGTTTACTCCCCCATGCCGGCTACTTCCCTTCCATTACTTCCCAAATGGCCTTCTGCCCTCCCTTACTCCCACAAGATGGCTACCTCCAATCACTTACTCCCCCAAGCTGGATACCTCCCATTCGCCTTAGTGCCCCACGCTGGCTACCTCCCATCCTTTACCCCCAAGCTGGCTATCTTCAATTCCCCTTACTCCCACAAGCTAGCTACCTCCCATTCCCCTTACTCCCCCAAGCTCGCTACCTCCCATCCGGTACTGGACAAGCTGGGTCTCTCCCGCCCATCCAAAGTGACTTCCTCCGATTCCCCATACTCGCCCAAGCTTTCAAGCTATCATTCTGTAATCTGCCAAACCGATTACCTCCTATTTGCCTTCCGTCTACCTCCTATTTGCCTTCCTGCTCCACGGGCTACCTCCCATCCCTTACTCGTCCTCCAAGTTGGCTACCTGTCATTCGACATAGTAACTCAACCTGGCTGCTCCCAATCCCTTCCTCCCACAAGCTGGCTGCCATCCATAAACCCCGAAGCTGGATGCCTCCAATTCCCCTTACTCCCACAAGCAGGCAACCTCCTGTCCACTTATTCCACCAAATTGGCTAACTCCCATTCTCCTTACTGTCCCAAGCAGACTACCTCCAATTCCCCTTACTCCCCCAAGCTCGCTACCTCCCATCTGGTACCGCCCAAGCTGGCTACATCCCATCCCTTAGTCTCTAAAGCTGAATTCCTCCATCCATCCGCAAGTTGACTTCCTCCGATTCCCCATACTTTCCCAAGCTGGCTACATCCCATTCCGTAATGTGCCAAGCTGCTTTCCTCCCATTCTCTTTACTCCGCGAAGCTGGCGACCTCCCCATTCCCCATACTCACCTAAGCTGGGTCCCTCTGTATCTTACACCCGTAACCATGTAACCTCCCTCCCCTTGCTCCCCCAAGCTGGCTACCCCCAATCCCTTACTCTCCCGAGCTGGCAATCTCCCAACCCTTACTCCCCCGCATTGGCAACCTCCCATCCCTTACTCCCCCAAGCTAGCAACCTCCCATCTCTTATTCTCCCAAGGGTACACAAAAAGCTGGAGAAACTCAGCGGGTGCAGCAGCATCTAAGGAGCGAAGGGGATAGGCGACGTTTCGGGTCGAGACCCTTCTTCAGTCCCTCTTATTCTCCCAAGCTAGCTTCCTCCCATTGCTTACTCCTCCATGCCGGCTGCCTTCCTTCCATTAATCCACAAACAGCCTTCCTCCCATCCCATATCTCAAACAGCCTTCTCCCATCCCTCACCCCAAGCTGACTTTCTCGCATCCCTTACTCTCTCTCCCAAGCTGGCTATCTCTGATCCATTATACCGCCCAAGTTGGCTTCCTCTGATTCCGCTTACTCCCCCAAATTGGCTGCATCCCATCCGTTACTCCCCCAAGCTGGATCTCCTATCCCATTGCTCCCCCAAGCTGGCTTCCTGACATTCCCCTTACTCCCCCAAACTGGAGACACACCATTCCCCTTACTATCCCAAGCTGGCTAATTCCCATTCCCCTTATTCACTGAAGCTGGTGACCTTCCATTCCCTTTATTCTACCAAGCTGACTACCTCACATCCTTTACTCCCCCAAGCTGGCTATCCCCCATCATTTACTCACCCACGAGGGGTCCCTCCATCCCTTACTCCTCCAAGCTGGCTGATTCCCATCCCTTCCTCCCCCAAACTGGCAACCTTCCACATCCCTTACTCCCCACAAGCTGGCTACATACCATTCGATTTAGTCCCTCAAGCTGGCTGCCACCCATCCCTTCCTCCCACAAGCTGGCTACCTCCCATCCATTACGCACCAAGCTAGCAAACTCCCATTGCCCTTACTCCCACAAGCTGGCTACCTCGCATTCCCCTTACTCTCATAAGCTCGCTACCTCCCATCCGGTACCGCCCAAGCAGGCTACCTCCAATCCCTTACTGCCCCAATCTGACTGCATCCCATCCACAAGCTGACTTCCTCCGATTCCCCATACTCACCCAAGCTGGCTATCTCCCATTCCCTTACTCCCCAAAGCTGGCTACATCCCATTCCCCTTACTCCACCAAGCAGGCTACCTCCCATCCCTTACTCCCCCAAACTGGCTGCTGCCGCTCCCTTCCTCCCACAAGCAGGCTAACTCCCATCCGTTACCCGCCAAAGCTAGCTACCTCTCATTACCCTTACTCCCCCAAGCTGACTTCCTCCCATCCGCAAGCTGACTTCCTCCGATTCCGCATACTCGCCCAGACTAGCTTACCTCCCATTTCGTAATCTACCAAGCTGGTTTCCTCCCATTCTCTGGCTAACTCTCATTCCCCTTACTCCTGCAAGCTGGCTTCCCCCCATCCGGTATCCCCGAAGGTGGCTTCCTCCAACTCCCCTACTCCAACAAGCTGGCTAACTCACTTCCCTTCCTCCCCCAATCTGACTACATCACATTCCCTTTACTCCCTTAAACTGGCTACATCCCGTTCCTCTTACTACACTATATCAAGCTGGCTAATTGCCATTCCCCTCACTCCATCAAGCTGGCTACCTCCCACTCCCCTTACTCCCCCTAAGCTGGCTACCTCCCAGTTCCCCTTACTCCCCCTAAGCTGGCTACCACCCATTTCCCCTTACTCCCTAAAGCTGGCTACTTCCCATCCCTTACACCTTTTGTAGTTGGCAGGGCAATACTCTGCATGTCGCCATCCTGGGAAATTTAACATTTGACATTTAACATTAACATTTTAACAAGCCAATTAACCTACAAACCTGTACGTCTTGGGAGTGTGGGAGGAAACCAAAGATATCGGAGAAAACCCACGCAGATCACGGGGAGAACATACAAAATCCATACAGAGAGCACCCGTAAGCGGGATCAAACCCGGGTCTCTGGCACTGCAGAGAGAGAAGGGGAGAGAGAGAAGGGAGAGAGAGGGGGAGAGGGAGGGGGGGGAGAGGAGGAGAGGGAGAAGAGTGGAGAGAAAGAAAGAAGAGGAGAGCGAGAGGGAGAGAGAGGGGAGGAGGAGAGAGTGGAGGATAGATAAAAGGCAGAGAGAGAGAGAGGAGAGAGAGGAGAGGGGGGGGAGAGAGAGAAGCGGGGAGAGAAAGAGAGAAGGGGAGAGAGGAGGGGAGAGAGGGTGATAGAGAGAGGGGAGAGAGATTAGAAGGTGGGAGAGAGAGAGAGAAGGGAGACGGAGAGGGGGAGAAGGGGAAGAGGGGGAGAGAGAGGGAGAGAGAGTGGAGGAGGAGAGGGAGGAGGATATATAAAGGGCAGAGGGAGAGGAGAGAGAGAGGCGGAGAGAGAGAAGCGGGGAGAGAAAGAGAGAAGGGGAGAGAGGGGGAGAGGCTTTGCTTTTAGCATGCTGAATTTTCGTCACTTTTCACATCAATATTTTCATCGCTTTAAGCATCCTGAATTTTTATACATTTTCAAATACCTTACTGCATCCAGAATTTTCGTCCTTTTCTGCGCCCTGAATTTTCGTTGCTTTTCACGTCCTGAATTTTCATCGATTTTCACGTCCTGATTTTTCGTTGCATTTCCTGAAATTTTGTCGCTTTCGCATGCTGAATTTTCGTCACTTTTCCTGTGTTGAAATTTTGTCGTTTTTCATATGCTGAATTTTCGTCATTTTCACTTGCTGAATTTTGTCTCTTTCCGCTTTCTGGTTCGTCGCAATATGCATGTTGAACTTTCGTCACTTTTCATGTGCTGAATTTTCGTCGCTTCCCGTGCTCTGATATTTTGTCACTTTTTGCATCCTGAATGTTCATCGCTTTTCTCGTGCTGTATTTTTGCTGTCTCTTTTTTACATCCTGATGGTTCGTCGCTTTTTGTGTGCTGAAATTTAGTCGTTTTTCGCGTCCTGAAATTTGTCGCTCATGTGTCCTGAAATTTCATTGTTTATACGTCCTGATATTTCATCGCTTTTCGCATCCTGAATTTACGTTGATTTTTGCTTTTTGAATTTTCATCGCTTTTCGCTTGCTGAACTTTTGTCACTTTTCATGTGCTGAATTTTCATTGCTTTTTGCATCCTGAATGTTCGTTGCTTTACGCATGTCGAATTTTCGTCAATTTTCGCATGCTGCATTTTTGTCACTTTTCATTTGCTGAATTTTTGTTGCTTTCCGTGTACAGAAATTTAGTTGTTTTTTTGTGTCCTGAAATTTCTTCGCTTTATGTGTCCTGAAATTTCATCCCTTTTCCCATCCTGAATTTAATCATTTTTAGAGTTTAAAATATTCATCGTCGTTCACGTCCTGAATTTTCTTCACTTCTCATGTGCTGAATTTTCGTCGCTATTCGCGTGCTGAAATTCCATTGCTTTTCACGTGCTGAATTTTTGACGCTTTCCGTGTGCCAAAATTTCGGCACTTTTCGCGTCCTGAAATTTCGTCGCTATATGTGTCCTGAAATTCCGTCGCTATATGTGTCCTGAAATTCCGTCGGTTTTTCGTCCTGAATTTACATCACGTTTGGCATTTTGAATTTTCATCTCCTTTTGCGTTCTGAATTTGAGTCACTTTTTGTGTGATGAATTTTCGTTGCGTTTCACATGCTGTGTTTTTGTTACTTTTTCGCATCCTGAAGGTTCTTCGCTTTTTGCGTGCGGAATTTTAATCACTTTTCATGTGCTGAGTTTTCGTCGCTTCTCGTATGCTGAAATTTTGTCGCCTTTCGTGTCCTGAAATGTTGTCGCTTTTCGCGTGCTGAATTTTCATCGCTTTTTGCGTCCTGAAATTTCATTGCTTTTTGCGTGCTGAATATTATTCGCTTTTCATGTGCTGAAAAGTTGTCGCTTTTCATGTCCTGAAATTTAGTCGCTTTTCGCATGCTGAATTTTCATCGCTTTCCGCATGCTGAACTTTTGTCACTTTTCATGTGCTGAATGTTCGTCGCTTTTCGCATGTGAATGTTAATCGCTTTTCACATGGCGAATTTTCGTAGCTTTCCGTGTACTGAAATTTTGTTGCATCCTGATGGTTCGTCGCTTTTTGTGTGCTGAAATTTAGTCGCTTTTTGCCTCCTGAAAATTTGTCGCTCATGTGTCCTGAAAATTTCACTTTTTATACGTCCTGAAATTTCATCGCTTTTCGCATTCTGAATTTACGTTGATTTTGGCTTTTTGAATTTTCATTGCCTTTCGTGTCCTAGATTTTCGTTACTTTTTGTGTGCTGAATTTTCGTCGCTTTCCGCGTGCTGAATTTTCGTTGCTTTTCGCAAGCTGAATTTTCATCGTTTTTTTGTCTGCTGCTATTTCGTTACTTTTTGCGTCCTGAATTTATGTCGCTTTTCAGATTTTGAATTTTCATCGCTTTTCGCGTGATGAATTTTCATCGCTTTTCACGTCATGAATTTACGTTGCTTTTGGCATTTGGAATTTCACGCCTTTCGCGTCCTGAATTTTCATCACTTTTCGTGTGCAGAATTTCTGTTGTTTTCATGTGCTGTATTTTTGTTGCTTTTTGCTACCTGAAGGTTCATTGCCTTTCGCGTGCTGAATTTTCTTCGCATTTCACGTGCTGAATTCTCTTCGTTTTTTGTGCCTGAATTTTTGTCACTTTTCGTGTTCTGAATTTATGTCGCTTTTCGTGCGTGAATTTTTGTCACTTTTCATGTGCTGAATTTCCGTTGCTTTTCATGTGCTGAAATTTTGGCACTTTTTGAGTCCTGAATGTTCGTCGCTTTTCGCGTGCTGAATTTCATCGCTTTTCGTGTGCTGAATTTTCGTCGCTTTTCGTGTGTTTAAATTTCGTCGCTTTTCACGTGCTGAAATTTCTTTGGTTTTTGTGTGCTGAATATTCGTCGCTTTTCGTGTGCTGAAATTTTGTCGCCTTTCGCATGCTGAATTTTTGTCGATTTTTGCATGCTGAATTTTCATCGCTTTTCGCTTGCTGAACTTTTGTCACTTTTCATGTGCTGAATTTTCATTGCTTTTTGCATCCTGAATGTTCGTTGCTTTACGCATGTCGAATTTTCGTCAATTTTCGCATGCTGCATTTTTGTCACTTTTCATTTGCTGAATTTTTGTTGCTTTCTGTGTACAGAAATTTAGTTGTTTTTTGTGTCCTGAAATTTCTTCGCTTTATGTGTCCTGAAATTTCATCCCTTTTCCCATCCTGAATTTAATCATTTTTAGAGTTTAAAATATTCATCGTCGTTCACGTCCTGAATTTTCTTCACTTCTCATGTGCTGAATTTTCGTCGCTATTCGCGTGCTGAAATTCCATTGCTTTTCACGTGCTGAATTTTTGACGCTTTCCGTGTGCCAAAATTTCGGCACTTTTCGCGTCCTGAAATTTCGTCGCTATATGTGTCCTGAAATTCCGTCGCTATATGTGTCCTGAAATTCCGTCGGTTTTTCGTCCTGAATTTACATCACGTTTGGCATTTTGAATTTTCATCTCCTTTTGCGTTCTGAATTTGAGTCACTTTTTGTGTGATGAATTTTCGTTGCGTTTCACATGCTGTGTTTTTGTTACTTTTCGCATCCTGAAGGTTCTTCGCTTTTTGCGTGCGGAATTTTAATCACTTTTCATGTGCTGAGTTTTCGTCGCTTCTCGTATGCTGAAATTTTGTCGCCTTTCGTGTCCTGAAATGTTGTCGCTTTTCGCGTGCTGAATTTTCATCGCTTTTTGCGTCCTGAAATTTCATTGCTTTTTGCGTGCTGAATATTATTCGCTTTTCATGTGCTGAAAAGTTGTCGCTTTTCATGTCCTGAAATTTAGTCGCTTTTCGCATGCTGAATTTTCATCGCTTTCCGCATGCTGAACTTTTGTCACTTTTCATGTGCTGAATGTTCGTCGCTTTTCGCATCGTGAATGTTAATCGCTTTTCACATGGCGAATTTTCGTAGCTTTCCGTGTGTACTGAAATTTTGTTGCATCCTGATGGTTCGTCGCTTTTTGTGTGCTGAAATTTAGTCGCTTTTTGCCTCCTGAAAATTTGTCGCTCATGTGTCCTGAAATTTCACTTTTTATACGTCCTGAAATTTCATCGCTTTTCGCATTCTGAATTTACGTTGATTTTGGCTGTTTGAATTTTCATTGCCTTTCGTTGTCCTAGATTTTCGTTACTTTTTGTGTGCTGAATTTTCGTCGCTTTCCGCGTGCTGAATTTTCGTTGCTTTTCGCAAGCTGAATTTTCATCGTTTTTTTGTCTGCTGCTATTTCGTTACTTTTTGCGTCCTGAATTTATGTCGCTTTTCAGATTTTGAATTTTCATCGCTTTTCGCGTGATGAATTTTCATCGCTTTTCACGTCATGAATTTACGTTGCTTTTGGCATTTGGAATTTCACCGCCTTTCGCGTCCTGAATTTTCATCACTTTTCGTGTGCAGAATTTCTGTTGTTTTCATGTGCTGTATTTTTGTTGCTTTTTGCTACCTGAAGGTTCATTGCCTTTCGCGTGCTGAATTTTCTTCGCATTTCACGTGCTGAATTCTCTTCGTTTTTTGTGCCTGAATTTTTGTCACTTTTCGTGTTCTGAATTTATGTCGCTTTTCGTGCGTGAATTTTTGTCACTTTTCATGTGCTGAATTTCCGTTGCTTTTCATGTGCTGAAATTTTGGCACTTTTTGAGTCCTGAATGTTCGTCGCTTTTCGCGTGCTGAATTTCATCGCTTTTCGTGTGCTGAATTTTCGTCGCTTTTCGTGTGTTTAAATTTCGTCGCTTTTCACGTGCTGAAATTTCTTTGGTTTTTGTGTGCTGAATATTCGTCGCTTTTCGTGTGCTGAAATTTTGTCGCCTTTCGCATGCTGAATTTTTGTCGATTTTTGCATGCTGAATTTTCATCGCTTTTCGCTTGCTGAACTTTTGTCACTTTTCATGTGCTGAATTTTCATTGCTTTTTGCATCCTGAATGTTCGTTGCTTTACGCATGTCGAATTTTCGTCAATTTTCGCATGCTGCATTTTTGTCACTTTTCATTTGCTGAATTTTTGTTGCTTTCCGTGTACAGAAATTTAGTTGTTTTTTGTGTCCTGAAATTTCTTCGCTTTATGTGTCCTGAAATTTCATCCCTTTTCCCATCCTGAATTTAATCATTTTTAGAGTTTAAAATATTCATCGTCGTTCACGTCCTGAATTTTCTTCACTTCTCATGTGCTGAATTTTCGTCGCTATTCGCGTGCTGAAATTCCATTGCTTTTCACGTGCTGAATTTTTGACGCTTTCCGTGTGCCAAAATTTCGGCACTTTTCGCGTCCTGAAATTTCGTCGCTATATGTGTCCTGAAATTCCGTCGCTATATGTGTCCTGAAATTCCATCGGTTTTTCGTCCTGAATTTACATCACGTTTGGCATTTTGAATTTTCATCTCCTTTTGCGTTCTGAATTTGAGTCACTTTTTGTGTGATGAATTTTCGTTGCGTTTCACATGCTGTGTTTTTGTTACTTTTCGCATCCTGAAGGTTCTTCGCTTTTTGCGTGCGGAATTTTAATCACTTTTCATGTGCTGAGTTTTCGTCGCTTCTCGTATGCTGAAATTTTGTCGCCTTTCGTGTCCTGAAATGTTGTCGCTTTTCGCTGTGCTGAATTTTCATCGCTTTTTGCGTCCTGAAAATTTCATTGCTTTTTTGCGTGCTGAATATTATTCGCTTTTAATGTGCTGAAAAGTTGTCGCTTTTCATGTCCTGAAATTTAGTCGCTTTTCGCATGCTGAATTTTCATCGCTTTCCGCATGCTGAACTTTTGTCACTTTTCATGTGCTGAATGTTCGTCGCCTTTTCGCATCGTGAATGTTAATCGCTTTTCACATGGCGAATTTTCGTAGCTTTCCGTGTTACTGAATTTTGTTGCATCCTGATGGTTCGTCGCTTTTTGTGTGCTGAAATTTAGTCGCTTTTTGCCTCCTGAAAAATTTGTCGCTCATGTGTCCTGAAATTTCACTTTTTATACGTCCTGAAATTTCATCGCTTTTCGCATTCTGAATTTACGTTGATTTTGGCTTTTTGAATTTTCATTGCCTTTCGTGTCCTAGATTTTCGTTACTTTTTGTGTGCTGAATTTTTCGTCGCTTTCCGCGTGCTGAATTTTCGTTGCTTTTCGCAAGCTGAATTTTCATCGTTTTTTTGTCTGCTGCTATTTCGTTACTTTTTGCGTCCTGAATTTATGTCGCTTTTCAGATTTTGAATTTTCATCGCTTTTCGCGTGATGAATTTTCATCGCTTTTCACGTCATGAATTTACGTTGCTTTTGGCATTTGGAATTTCACCGCCTTTCGCGTCCTGAATTTTCATCACTTTTCGTGTTGTGCAGAAATTTCTGTTGTTTTTCATGTGCTGTATTTTTGTTGCTTTTTGCAACCTGAAGGTTCATTGCCTTTCGCGTGCTGAATTTTCTTAGCATTTCACGTGCTGAATTCTCTTCGTTTTTGTGCCTGAATTTTTGTCACTTTTCGTGTTCTGAATTTATGTCGCTTTTCGTGCCGTGAATTTTTGTCACTTTTCATGTGCTGAATTTCCGTTTGCTTTTCATGTGCTGAAATTTTGGCACTTTTTGAGTCCTGAATGTTCGTCGCTTTTCGCGTGCTGAATTTCATCGCTTTTCGTGTGCTGAATTTTTCGTCGCTTTTCGTGTGTTTAAATTTCGTCGCTTTTCACGTGCTGAAATTTCTTTGGTTTTTGTGTGCTGAATATTCGTCGCTTTTCGTGTGCTGAAATTTTGTCGCCTTTCGCATGCTGAATTTTTGTCGATTTTTGCATGCTGAATTTTCATCGCTTTTCGCTTGCTGAACTTTTGTCACTTTTCATGTGCTGAATTTTCATTGCTTTTTGCATCCTGAATGTTCGTTGCTTTACGCATGTCGAATTTTCGTCAATTTTCGCATGCTGCATTTTTGTCACTTTTCATTTGCTGAATTTTTGTTGCTTTCCGTTGTACAGAAATTTAGTTGTTTTTTGTGTCCTGAAATTTCTTCGCTTTATGTGTCCTGAAATTTCATCCCTTTTCCCATCCTGAATTTAATCATTTTTAGAGTTTAAAATATTCATCGTCGTTCACGTCCTGAATTTTCTTCACTTCTCATGTGCTGAATTTTCGTCGCTATTCGCGTGCTGAAATTCCATTGCTTTTCACGTGCTGAATTTTTGACGCTTTCCGTGTGCCAAAATTTCGGCACTTTTCGGTCCTGAAATTTCGTCGCTATATGTGTCCTGAAATTCCGTCGCTATATGTGTCCTGAAATTCCGTCGGTTTTTTCGTCCTGAATTTACATCACGTTTGGCATTTTGAATTTTCATCTCCTTTTGCGTTCTGAATTTGAGTCACTTTTTGTGTGATGAATTTTCGTTGCGTTTCACATGCTGTGTTTTTGTTACTTTTCGCATCCTGAAGGTTCTTCGCTTTTTTGCGTGCGGAATTTTAATCACTTTTCATGTGCTGAGTTTTCGTTCGCTTCTCGTATGCTGAAATTTTGTCGCCTTTCGTGTCCTGAAATGTTGTCGCTTTTCGCGTGCTGAATTTTCATCGCTTTTTGCGTCCTGAAATTTCATTGCTTTTTGCGTGCTGAATATTATTCGCTTTTCATTGTGCTGAAAAAGTTGTCGCTTTTCATGTCCTGAAATTTAGTCGCTTTTCGCATGCTGAATTTTCATCGCTTTCCGCATGCTGAACTTTTGTCACTTTTCATGTGCTGAATGTTCGTCGCTTTTCGCATCGTGAATGTTAATCGCTTTTCACATGGCGAATTTTCGTAGCTTTCCGTGTACTGAAATTTTGTTGCATCCTGATGGTTCGTCGCTTTTTGTGTGCTGAAATTTAGTCGCTTTTTGCCTCCTGAAAATTTGTCGCTCATGTGTCCTGAAATTTCACTTTTTTATACGTCCTGAAATTTCATCGCTTTTCGCATTCTGAATTTACGTTGATTTTGGCTTTTTGAATTTTCATTGCCTTTCGTGTCTAGATTTTCGGTTACTTTTTGTGTGCTGAATTTTCGTCGCTTTCGCGTGCTGAATTTTCGTTGCTTTTCGCAAGCTGAATTTTCATCGTTTTTTTTGTCTGCTGCTATTTCGTTACTTTTTGCGTCCTGAATTTATGTCGCTTTTCAGATTTGAATTTTCATCGCTTTTCGCGTGATGAATTTTCATCGCTTTTCACGTCATGAATTTACGTTGCTTTTGGCATTTGGAATTTCACCGCCTTTCGCGTCCTGAATTTTCATCACTTTTCGTTGTGCAGAATTTCTGTTGTTTTCATGTGCTGTATTTTTGTTGCTTTTTGCTACCTGAAGGTTCATTGCCTTTCGCGTGCTGAATTTTCTTCGCATTTCACGTGCTGAATTCTCTTCGTTTTTTGTGCCTGAATTTTTGTCACTTTTCGTGTTCTGAATTTATGTCGCTTTTCGTGCGTGAATTTTTGTCACTTTTCATGTGACTGAATTTCCGTTGCTTTCCATGTGCTGAAATTTTGGCACTTTTTGAGTCCTGAATGTTCGTCGCTTTTCGCGTTGCTGAATTTCATCGCTTTTCGTGTGCTGAATTTTCGTCGCTTTTCGTGTGTTTAAATTTCGTCGCTTTTCACGTGCTGAAATTTCTTTGGTTTTTGTGTGCTGAATATTCGTCGCTTTTCGTGTGCTGAAATTTTGTCGCCTTTCGCATGCTGAATTTTTGTCGATTTTTGCATGCTGAATTTTCATCGCTTTTCGCTTGCTGAACTTTTGTCACTTTTCATGTGCTGAATTTTCATTGCTTTTTGCATCCTGAATGTTCGTTTGCTTTACGCATGTCGAATTTTCGTCAATTTTCGCATGCTGCATTTTTGTCACTTTTCATTTGCTGAATTTTTGTTGCTTTCCGTGTACAGAAATTTAGTTGTTTTTTGTGTCCTGAAATTTCTTCGCTTATGTGTCCTGAAATTTCATCCCTTTTCCCATCCTGAATTTTATCATTTTTAGAGTTTAAAATATTCATCGTCGTTCATGTCCTGAATTTTCTTCACTTCTCATGTGCTGAATTTTCGTCGCTATTCGCGTGCTGAAATTCCATTGCTTTTCACGTGCTGAATTTTTGACGCTTTCCGGTGTGCCAAAATTTCGGCACTTTTCGCGTCCTGAAATTTCGTCGCTATATGTGTCCTGAAATTCCGTCGCTATATGTGTCCTGAAATTCCGTCGGTTTTTCGTCCTGAATTTACATCACGTTTGGCATTTTGAATTTTCATCTCCTTTTGCGTTCTGAATTTGAGTCACTTTTTGTGTGATGAATTTTCGTTGCGTTTCACATGCTGTGTTTTTGTTACTTTTCGCATCCTGAAGGTTTCTTCGCTTTTTGCGTGCGGAATTTTAATCACTTTTCATGTGCTGAGTTTTCGTCGCTTCTCGTATGCTGAAATTTTTGTCGCCTTTCGTGTCCTGAATTGTTGTCGCTTTTCGCGTGCTGAATTTTCATCGCTTTTTGCGTCCTGAAATTTCATTGCTTTTTGCGTGCTGAATATTATTCGCTTTTCATGTGCTGAAAAGTTGTCGCTTTTCATGTCCTGAAATTTAGTCGCTTTTCGCATGCTGAATTTTCATCGCTTTCCGCATGCTGAACTTTTGTCACTTTTCATGTGCTGAATGTTCGTCGCTTTTCGCATCGTGAATGTTAATCGCTTTTCACATGGCGAATTTTCGTAGCTTTCCGTGTACTGAAATTTTGTTGCATCCTGATGGTTCGTCGCTTTTTGTGTGCTGAAATTTAGTCGCTTTTTGCCTCCTGAAAATTTGTCGCTCATGTGTCCTGAAATTTCACTTTTTATACGTCCTGAAATTTCATCGCTTTTCGCATTCTGAATTTACGTTGATTTTGGCTTTTTGAATTTTCATTGCCTTTCGTGTCCTAGATTTTCGTTACTTTTTGTGTGCTGAATTTTCGTCGCTTTCCGCGTGCTGAATTTTCGTTGCTTTTCGCAAGCTGAATTTTCATCGTTTTTTTGTCTGCTGCTATTTCGTTACTTTTTGCGTCCTGAATTTATGTCGCTTTTCAGATTTTGAATTTTTCATCGCTTTTCGCGTGATGAATTTTCATCGCTTTTCACGTCATGAATTTACGTTGCTTTTGGCATTTGGAATTTCACCGCCTTTCGCGTCCTGAATTTTCATCACTTTTCGTGTGCAGAATTTCTGTTGTTTTCATGTGCTGTATTTTTGTTGCTTTTTGCTACCTGAAGGTTCATTGCCTTTCGCGTGCTGAATTTTCTTCGCATTTCACGTGCTGAATTCTCTTCGTTTTTTGTGCCTGAATTTTTGTCACTTTTCGTGTTCTGAATTTATGTCGCTTTTCGTGCGTGAATTTTTGTCACTTTTCATGTGCTGAATTTCCGTTGCTTTTCATGTGCTGAAATTTTGGCACTTTTTGAGTCCTGAATGTTCGTCGCTTTTCGCGTGCTGAATTTCATCGCTTTTCGTGTGCTGAATTTTCGTTCGCTTTTCGTGTGTTTTAAATTTCGTCGCTTTTCACGTGCTGAAATTTCTTTGGTTTTTGTGTGCTGAATATTCGTCGCTTTTCGTGTGCTGATGAAAATTTTGTCGCCTTTCGCATGCTGAATTTTTGTCGATTTTTGCATGCTGAATTTTCATCGCTTTTCGCTTGCTGAACTTTTGTCACTTTTCATGTGCTGAATTTTCATTGCTTTTTGCATCCTGAATGTTCGTTGCTTTACGCATGTCGAATTTTCGTCAATTTTCGCATGCTGCATTTTTGTCACTTTTCATTTGCTGAATTTTTGTTGCTTTCCGTGTACAGAAATTTAGTTGTTTTTTGTGTCCTGAAATTTCTTCGCTTTATGTGTCCTGAAATTTCATCCTTTTCCCATCCTGAATTTAATCATTTTTAGTGTTTAAAATATTCATCGTCGTTCACGTCCTGAATTTTCTTCACTTCTCATGTGCTGAATTTTCGTCGCTATTCGCGTGCTGAAATTCCATTGCTTTTCACGTGCTGAATTTTTGACGCTTTCCCTGTGCCAAAATTTCGGCACTTTTCGCGTCCTGAAATTTCGTCGCTATATGTGTCCTGAAATTCCGTCGGTTTTTCGTCCTGAATTTACATCACGTTTGGCATTTTGAATTTTCATCTCCTTTTGCGTTCTGAATTTGAGTCACTTTTTGTGTGATGAATTT
Source organism: Okamejei kenojei (assembly GCA_035221665.1). NCBI lineage: Eukaryota > Metazoa > Chordata > Chondrichthyes > Rajiformes > Rajidae > Okamejei > Okamejei kenojei. The sequence goes on from CM069159.1 coordinate 2,569,037, forward strand.
TCGTTGCATTTCACATGCTGTGTTTTTGTTACTTTTCGCATCCTGAAGGTTCTTCGCTTTTTGCGTGCGGAATTTTAATCACTTTTCATGTGCTGAGTTTTCGTCGCTTCTCGTATGCTGAAATTTTGTCGCCTTTCGTGTCCTGAAATGTTGTCGCTTTTCGCGTGCTGAATTTTCATCGCTTTTTGCGTCCTGAAATTTCATTGCTTTTTGCGTGCTGAATATTTGTCGCTTTTCATGTGCTGAAAAGTTGTCGCTTTTCATTTCCTGAAATTTAGTCGCTTTTCGCATGCTGAATTTTCATCGCTTTCCGCGTGCTGAACTTTTGTCACTTTTCATGTGCTGAATGTTCGTCGCTTTTCGCATCGTGAATGTTAATCGCTTTTCACATGGCAAATTTTCGTCGCTTTCCGTGTACTGAAATTTTGTTGCTTTTCCATCCTGAAATTTCTTCGCTTTATGCGTCCTGAAAGTTATTCGCTTTATGAGTCCTGAAATTTCGTCCCTTTTCCCATCCTGAATTTACTTCACTTTTAGAGTTTTAAATATTCATCGCCGCTTCTCATGTGCCAAAATTTCAGCACTTTTCGCGCCCTGAAATTTCGTCGCTATATGTGTCCTGAAATTTCGTCGCTATATGCATCCTGAATTTACATCACTTTAGGCATTTTTAATTTACGCCACCTTTCGCATCCTGAATTTTAGTCACTTTTTGTGTGATGAATTTTCATTGCGTTTCACGTGCTGTATTTTTGTCGCTTTTCGTGGCATGAAGGTTCTTCGCTTTTCGTGTGCGGAATTTTCAGCGCTTTTCACGTGCTGAATTTTCGTTGCTTTTCGTGTGCTGAAATTTCGTCACTTTCTGCGTCCTGAAATTTCATCGCTTTTCACGTGCTGTATTTTTGTCGCTTTTCGTGGCATGAAGGTTCTTCGCTTTTCGTGTGCGGAATTTTCAGCGCTTTTCACGTGCTGAATTTTCGTTGCTTTTCGTGTGCTGAAATTTCGTCACTTTCTGCGTCCTGAAATTTCATCGCTTTTCACGTGCTGTATTTTTGTCGCTTTTCGTGGCATGAAGGTTCTTCGCTTTTAATGTTGCTTTTTTTAGCGTCCTGAATTTTTGTCACTTTTCGTGTGCTGAATTTATGTCGATTTTGGAGTGCTGGACTTATGTCAGTTTTCGAGTGCTGAAATTTTGTTGCATTTCGCGTTCTGAAATTTCGTCGCACTTCGCGTCCTGGATTTTCTTCGCATTTCGCGTCCTGGATTTTATTCGCATTTCACGTCCTGAAATTTTATCGCTTTTCACATCCTGAAATGTTGTCACTACTTACTTCCAGAATTGCATCACTTTACGTGTCCTTACTTTTTGCGTCCTGATGGTTCGTTGCTTTTCGCTGAATTTTCGTTGCCTTTTGCGTGTTGAAATTTCATCGCTTTATGTGTCCTGAAATTTCGGCGCTTTTCGCATCCTGAAATTTCATCGCTTTATGCATTTTTAATTTTCATCACTGTAGATTGGCTATTGCAAGTTAGCCAATTAGAATGCTCAGTAATTATAACTCCACCTAATTATAACATTCATAGCGTAAGAACTTGCCCCCTACCTGACAGTAGCCGTAGCAGTGTGAACCTGCTTTCAAGATCATGACCTGAACAATAGAGATGCTTGTGTTTCAATCTGTGTGAATTTGAGCTTTTTAAACGCTGTCAGAATATCGGGTCTACCACGCATCTGTTTACCACGATTTATTTTGTTTATCAGTTTTTATTTGTGAGTGATCTCGATGACATGGCTAACTCTTGTCGAATGCCTAGCACACTTGTGTTTATTTCCGATATTGCCGAACGATTCAAATATTTGAGAAACACAATTCTCATTATATCTGCATCGTTCACCGAAACGATCCCGACGATTTGAAAGCATCGCTGCTGTTGAATTTAGCGAGTCAGGAAGCTATGATCCGTGCTGACTCTTTTGAATTTGCACCAGCTCACCTAGACACGAATGGTCTGGTAGTGGTACCAGTTGAATCTATTGACAACCCGACGGTTCTGCTGAGGAAGGTTAGAGAACTGTGTGACCTGCCGTCTAACAGGATCCTCGAGAGGACGAGTTTTTTGCCGGAATACAACAGGTAGAATGATTTATCAGCGACTTGAGACAAATTAACTCTCGATGCAGATTTGGTGAGTTGACAAATGAGCTAGTACATGATAAAATTGTGGGAGAAATGAGCGACCGCAAGTTAAGAGCTGAACTGCTGCAGATCGCTCAACTGACTTTGGAGCAAGCGATTCATGCTTGTCGGATGGCTGAGAGCACCACTTGTTGACTTTGATAGCGTTAACACTCATCAACAACGTAATGTGAATCTGGCTAGCTATTCTCCAGAGAGGTTTCTTAATGCGTCCCACAAAGATCAGAATGTGCCTGCCACGAGGTGCTCTAACTAACTCTTTCCACCCCAGCGGACACCAATTTCGTGTAGCCCATGGGAAAGTATGTCACAATTGCAAGAAACTCAACCACTTTGCTAATTGTTGTCATTCTAGTGGGAGTTGCTTCAAGGACAAAGCAGCACCTGATTCAACAAGACCCGTCCAATTCTGATTCCTATGAATAGGACGAATCTTCCCACGGGAATGACTCTGATAACACAATCACTGAGTCTACTGTACTTTCCCTAAATCTGCGCACCCCAGGCAAAGTGACTGATCCTGCGGTGACCATGATAATCAGCAACAAACCTCTGATCACCAAAGCCGATACCGGCGCCAGAGTAAACGATAAGAACCACTGAGCTCATGAAAAAACTCATGCACTCTACTGAAGAAGGGTTTTGGCCCGAAATGTTGCCTATCTCCTTCGCACCATAGATGCTGCTGCACCCGCTGAGTTTCTCCATCATTTTGTGTACCCTCATCCACTCTACTTGCTTTTGGAGGGGAAATTCTACTCCCACTGCGTAAAGCTGATCTGAAATGCACCATCAACGAACAGAGAAAGAAGTTCCTCTTTTAAATTTTCCAACCAAGTTCTGAAACCCTGCTTGGCTTCAATGCATGCCATGACTTGGGTCTGGTTTATTTTGGGCGTGCTGTCCACAAACTCTGTCTGACAGAGGAACCAACACAATAGATGCTATCGAACTATAAGGACTTGTTTGACGACAAACTCGGCAAATTACTGACAATATATAAGATCACCATTGACCATACATTCACCCCGATTGTACGTGCACCTCACCGTGCCCTCCAGGCATGCGAGAGTAAATACATGATGAACTCAAACGTATGGTCTCTATCAGAGTTATTACCGAAGTCAGAGAACCCTCAGACTGGATCTCATCATGATCGTCACCAACAAGAAAGACACAGATCGGTAGCGCAAACATTTTACATCCTGAAATTTCATCGTTTTTCACATCCTGAAATGCTTTGCTTTGCGTGTCGTCAATTTACGTCGCTTTTTGTGCCCTGACTTTTTGTTGCTTTTCCCATTCGGAATTTTCGTCGCTTTCCTCGCCCTGAATTATCGTCCTTTTTCATGTCCAAAATATTCATCCCTTTTAACATCCTGAATTTTCGTACCTTTCTGCATCCAAAATTTCCGTACCTTTCCACATCCTGAATTTTGCTCCCTTTCTGCATCGTGAATATTCGTCCCGTTTCGCGTCCTGAATTTTCTTCGCATTTCGCATCACAAATTTTTTGTCGTATTTCACGTCCTGAAATTTCACAGCTTTTTGAGTCCTGGATTTACTTCACTTTTCGTGTTTTGAATTTTCGTCGTTTTCGTGTCCTAAATCTTCGTCACTTTTCATGTGCTCATCGCTTTTCACCTGCGGAATTTTCATCGCTTTTTGCATGCTGAATTTTCATCGCTTTTTGCGAACTGAATTTTTGTTGCTTTTCGCATCCTGATGGTTAGTCGCTTTTTGCATCCTGAAATTTTGTCACGTTATCCGTCCTGAAATTTTGCCTCTTTTCATGTCGAGATGTGTTGTTGCATTCCATGTCCAGAAATTTGTCGCTTTTCATGTCTTGAATTCACGTCACTTTCGGCGTTTTGAATTTTCGGCACCTTTTCGTGTGCTGAATTTTCGTCGCTTTTCTCGTGCTGTATTTTCGTCGGTTTTTTGCGTCCTGAAGGTTTGTCGCTTATCCCGTGCTGAATGTTTGCCGCTTTTTGCATGCTTAAATTTTGTCGCTTTCCGTGTGCTGAAATTTCGTCGCTATTTTTGTCGTTTTATGCGTCCTGAAATTTTGTTCCTTTTCGTTTGCCTGAATTTACGTCACTTTTGGCATTTTGAATTTTCGTCGCCTTACGCGTTCTGAATTTTCATCACTTCTTGTGTGATAATTTTCGTCGCTTTTCGCATGCTGAATCTTTGTCGCCTTTCATGTCCTGAGGGTTCGTCTTTTTGCATGCTGAATTTTCATTGCTTTTCACGTCCTGAAATTTCATCGCTTTATCCATCCTGAAATGTCATCATTTTTTTTTTTTTTTTAATTTTATTATAGAAACAAAATAATAACAGAGTACATTATTTTACTATAGTGAAAATACATAATATTAATGATAAATTCATACTATTAATATTATTTGTATTGTTCTTAATTATAAATTTCAAGGTTATATATTTTATATAACTAAGAAAACATGATACTAATAATACATTTATAGTATTAGCAATATACTCATACTGTTAATAATATTTGTTTTGTCTCTAATTTTAAGTATAATGCCAAATCTTATGTAATTAATAATATGAAATACTAGTAAAACTTTTATGATATTCATTATATTTTCGTAAAGTTAACAATATCTGTGTTATCACTGATTTTAAATTTAAAATTATTATATAATTGAAAATAAACAATTTTATATCATTAAAAATATAAGATACTAATAATATTCTCATGAAGTTAATAATATTTATATTCGTACTGATATTAAGAGGTTAAGATAATTTGTTTCTATACTATTTTTTAATTTTTTATATAGATATGAGAAAATAGAAAAAAGAATAAAGAATAAGAAAGGTTTGATGGAGAATAGAATATTCGTCATTAATTCGCCCTTAAAGATATATTCATGATTTATTATATATATTTCTTCATCCATTCAAATATCCAGGCCTCAGTCAAGTCCTCGCGCCGAACCATTATGACCCTGTAATATTCAAAAAAGGAAAATTAGTTGTTAATTATTAGTAATAGTGATTAGTAATAGTGAACAATCTTAATTAATATATTAAAAAAAAGGACAATAATACTAATAATAAAACCGCGTTGTGATCTTAATGTATGTGTTATTTATTTATGTTAGTTATATGTTAGGACTAATTATCAATATCCAGATAACATTTTCGGATCTCATTTTATTCCTCTCCATTCCGTTTGACATTGTCCATTCCATCAAGTCCAATATTATCTTGTAGAATCTCACTGGGTGTTAAGAGTCCATGTTGGATATCTAAAAGTAGTAAAAGTCAATATATTTACTTGTAGATACTCTTCAGGTCTTGAACTGTTGGGCAAATTCCAAAGCTGCTGCTGGAGTTTTAAAAAAGTGTTCCGCGTTGTTATAAGTAACTCTTAAGATAGCTGGAGAATTCAAACCGTATCTCAGGTTTTCTACTCCCCTCATAAGACTTTTGGCTTCATTAAATGCTTTCCGTTTCCTGGCGACCTCTGGTGGGTAGTCTCGATAAATACTAATCCTTTGACCTTCAAATGTCAAGTCTTTGATTCTTGAAGCTTTTCGCATAATCTCATCCAGAACAAAGTCATATTGTACCTTTAAAATCATTTGTCTCGGAGGGGGCGTTTGGTCTGGTCTGGCATCTGCTGACTCTATGAGCACGAGCTAGTAAAGGCATTTCTTCCAGAGATAGAACTTCTTTGAGTAGTTTAGCAGTGAATTCTCGAGGGCCGTCGTTTTTCTCTCGACCTTCAGGAATCCCTGCAATTCTCAGGTTTTGCCTTCTCTGATGTCCTTCTAGCTCAGTACATTTCTCTGTTGTTTTAGTCAGCAGGTCCATTAGACGTTCATTTCTGTAATCAGCTTCGCTGTAGTCAAAAACACTCTTCTCAGCTATTTCTTCAAGGTTCTTTATTCAGCCATCTGTTGTTTCCTGTACTTCCTCAATAGGATTAATCCTATTATGAAAGTCTTTATTGAGCTTTTCAAGTTTTTTGTCCATCTTCTTTTCCATATCATTAAACATTTCAATAAATTCTTCCTTCAAATCATCCGATAATTTCTTGACCTTTTTTTCAATATTTAACTTTGTTTCCTGTTGTAATTTGTTCAGTTGATTTTTCATCTGATTCAACTGAGTATCCATCTGACTATTCATTTGGTTTATTTCTTCCTTTATATCCTTTATTTCTTCCTTTATTTCTTCTTTTAAGCCAGCCATCTGTTGAGAAATGAAAGTTTTCAATTCCTCACCTTCCATTTTTGTCCCTGGTTTTTTGGATACATCTTCCAGGGATCGGGCCCTACTCGAGTCCGAGACTTCAGTTTGGCCTTCTGCCGGTCTCTGCCGGGTTTGTTGACCTTTCCCCTTGTCGGTAGGGCTCCATGCTGTCGACATAATTAGTCGCGCGCCTGATGACGTCACTCGGCACAGTCGGTGCAGAAACGGCAGGCAGTGTGCAGCAGACAGCCGGTAAGTCCTTTTAAACCCCCGTTTTTTCCGATTTTTTTTGCGGAGCTGGCTGGCGCTATCCTCTAGGTCTCCATAGCGCCACCGGAAGTCGAAATGTCATCATTTTTTGCGTACTGAATTTACATCGCTTTAGGAATTTTTCATTTTCGTCACCTTTCGCACCCTGAATTTTCGTTACCTTTCACATACCGAATTTTCGTCACTTTTCAGGTGCTGATTTTTCATCGCTTTCCACCTGCTGAATTTTCGTCGCTTTTCACGTGCTGTATTTTTGTCGCTTTTGAAGGTTTGTCACTTTTTGCGTGCTGAATTTTAATCGCTTTTCCTGTGCCGAATTTTCATCACTTTTCATTTCCTGGATTTGCCCATCTTGAAATTTTGTTGCAGTTTGCGTCCTGAATTTTCTTCACATTTCACGTCCTGAAATGTCATCGCGTTTCACATCCTGAAATTTTGTCGCCTTTTGTGGCCTGAATTGCATAGCTTTTTGCGTCCTCAATTTACATCGCTTTTCGCATTCTGAATTTTCATCGCTTTTCATGTCATGTATTTTCGTCGCCTTTCTCGCCCTGAATTTTCATTCCTTTCACCATCCTGAATTTTCATCCCTTTTCGTGTCCTGAATTTTGGTACCTTTCCGTGTCCTGAATTTTGGTCCCTTTCTGCGTACTGATTTTGTTCCGTTTCACGTACTGAATTTTGTTCCATTTCACTCCTCAATTTTGGTCGCATTTCACGTCATGAATTTTCATCACTTTTTGCAACCTGAATTTACATCGATTTTTGGCGTTTTGAATTTTCGGTGCTTTTTCATGTCCTGAATTTTCGTCACTTTACATGTGCTGAATTTTCATTGCTTTTGTGTGCTGAATTTCCGTCGCTTTTCATGTCCTGAATTTACGTCTCTTGGCGTGTGCTGAATTTTCGTCGCTTTTCACATGCTGAATTTTTGTCACTTTCCATGTGCTGATATTTCGTCTCTTTTTGGTTTTTTTTTAATTTTCGTCGCGTTTCACATCCTGAACGTGCATCGCTGTTCGCATGCTAAATTTTCATCGCTTTTCACGTGCTGAATTTTAGTCACTTTTGTGTGCTGAAATTTTGTGGCTTTTCGCGTACTGAAATTTTTTTTGCCTTTCACTCCTGAATTACTACGCTTTTTGCGCCCTCAATTTACATCACATTTCTTTTATGTCCTGAATTTCTGCCGCATTTCACTTCCTGAAATTTTGTTTGCTTTACTCGTCCTGAATTATCGTCCTTTCCCCGTCCTGAATTGTTTTGTTGGTCCTTTTTTTCCCGTCCTGCATTTTGTCTGTTTATGCCATCTACATTTTCCGTACCTTTTTTGAATCCTGTATTTTCGTATCCTCCCCTACACCTCCAACCATTCCCACATCTGAATTTCATCCCTTTTTGCATCCTGAATATCATCCCATTTCGCGTCCTCACAATTTTAGTGCATTTCGTGTCATGAATTTTTGTTGCATTTCATTTCTTGCCTTTTCATACGCATTTCACGTCCCTGAATTTTTCATCACTTTTTCGTGTGTTTTCGTGTGCTGAAATTTATGTCGCATTTCACGTTGTGAATTTTCATCACATTCATTCCTGAATTATATAACTTTAGCATCCTCAATTTACGTCACTTTTAGCATCCTCGAATTTACGTCGCTTTCCACGTCCCTGAATTTTTCGTCGCATTTCATGTCCTGAAATTTCATCGCTTGTGAAATTTTTTTTGCTTTTCACGTCATGAATTTCATCGTTTTCGTGTACTCAATTCACGATGCATTTCGCGTCCGGAGGTTTTTGTTGCTCTCCGCATGCTGAACTTTTGTCACTTAATCGTGTGTTGAATTTTCATTGCTTTTTCGCATCCTGATTGTTCATTGCTTTTTGCAATGCTGAATTTTTGTCACTTTTCGCGTGCTGAATTTTGGTCACTTTTTTGTGGGCTGATATTTTGTCGCTGTTCACGCATGGATTTTCATCACTTATTGCATCCTGTGAATTTTCGCTCCGCTTTTCAAGTCCTGAACTAGCCTCCCTTTTCACGTAGCGCTTCCACGTCCTGAAATTTGCTCCCTTATTGCGTCCTGAATTTTCGTCCCGTTTCGCGTCCTAAATTTTCATCCCGTTTTACGTGCTGAATTTTCATCACATTTCGTATCATGAATTTTCGAAGCATTTCACATCCTACATTTTCGTGGTATTTCATGTCCTGAATTTTCATCACTTTTTGTGTCCTGAATTTTAGTCACTTTTTGTGTGCTGAATTTTCATTGCTTTTTGCATCCTGAAAGTTCGTCGTTTTTTTGCATTGTGAATTTATGTCACTTTTCACGTCCTAAATTTTTGTCGTATTTCGCATGCTGAATTTTTTATTCACTTTTCGTGTGCTGAATTTTTGTCACTTTCCGTGTGTTAATATTTTGTCGCTTTTCACGTCCTCAAGGTTCGTTGCTTTTCGCGTCCTCAAGGTTCGTCTTTTTTCGCATCCACAAGGTTAATTATTTTCTGCATGCTGAATTTTCGATGCACTTCATGTTCTGAATTTCATCGCTTGTCATGCCCTCACTTTACGTCGCTTTTCGCATCCTGAATTTTCATTGATTTTCGCATGCGGAACATTCGCCAATTTTGTTGTGCTGCGTCTTCGTCACTTTTCGCATCATGAACGTTCGTCGCTTTTCGCCTGCTGTGTTTTTGTCACTTTTCGGATGCTGAACATTTGTCACTTTTCGCGTCCTGAAAGTTCGTCTTTTTCACATGCTGAATTTTCATTCGCTTTTCACATGCTGAATTTTCGTCGCTTTTTGTGTGCTGAATTTTCATCACATATTGCGTACCCATGCCTGCCTTCTCACCACATTCCTTGATTCCACTAGCCCCTAGAGCTCTATCTAACTCTCTCATAAATCCATCCAGTGGCTTTGGCCTCCACTGCCCGCTGTGGTAGGGAATTTCCACAAATTCACAACTCCCACCCCCCCTCTGGTGAAAAAGTTTGTTCTCACCTCAGTCCTAAATGGCTTCCCCTCTATTCGAAGACTGTGCCCCCTGGTTCTGGACTCACCCAACATTGGGAACATTTTTCCTGCCTCTAGCTTGTCCAGTCCTTTTTGTGAGCTGAATTTTCGTCACTTTTCGCATCCTGAAAGTTTGTCGCTTTTCGCATGCTAGATTTTCATCACTTTCAGCATGCTGAATTTTTGTTGCGTTTGCTGTTGAACTTTTGTCGCTTTTCACATGCTGAATTTTTGTCGCCTTCCGTGTGTTGACATTTTGTCGCTTTTCACATCCTGAATTTTTGTCACATTTCACAACCTGAAATGTTGTCGCTTTTCACGTCCTGAATTTTTTTCGCTTTTCAAATCCTGAATTATGTCGCTCTTTGCGTCCTCAATTTACGTCATTTTGTTGTGTCCTGAATTTTGCCACTTTATGCATCCACAATTTTAATCGATTTTATTATCCTGAATTTTCGTGCTTTCGAATCTTGAATATTCGTACCTTTCCACATCCTGAATTTTCATCCCTTTTTCCATCCTGAATTTTCGTCCAGTTTTGCGTCCTAAATTTTTGTCCCGTTTCAAGTCGTGAATTTTCGTTGCATTTCATGTCATGAATTTCCGTAGTATTTCATATCCTGAATTTTGCGTCCTGAATTTTTGTCATTTTTCGCGTGCTGAATATATTGTCACTTTTCGCGTGCTGAATTTTTGTCACTTTTCATGTATTAATATTACATTGCTTTTTGCGTCCAGAATTTGAGTAGTTTTTCACGTCCTCAAGGTTCATCGCATTTTGGGTCCTGAATTTCATCGCTCTTCACGTCCTCAATTTATGTCACCATTTGCATCCTGAATTTTCATCTCTTTTCGCATTTGCCACTTTTTTTGTGAGCTGTGTCACTTTCTGAAGGTTTGTTGCTATTTGTGTGCTGAATTTCCGTTGCTTTTTGTGTGCTGAAGGATAGTTGCTTTATGCATGCTGAACATTTGTCACTTTCTGTGTGCTGAGTTTTTACCGCTTTTTGCATCCTGGACGTTCGTCGCTATTTCGCTATGCTGAATTTTTTAATCACTTTTCATGTGCTGAATTTTTGCCACTTTTTGTGCGCTGAAATTTTGTTGCTTTTTGCGTCATGAATTTTCGTCGCTTTCTGCGCATCCTGAAAGTTCATTGGTTTACACATGCTGAATTTTCGTCGCTTTTTCGTGTGCTGAATTTTCATCAACTTATTGCATGCTGAATGTTTGTCACTTTTTGCATTTTGAGTTTTTGTTGCATTTTGCATGCTGAATTTTCATCTCTTTTCGCATCAATATTTACTGTGGTCATTTTCTAGAGGTCTGTAAAGCTGGTTTACAGGAGCTAGCAGGACCATGGAGAAGACACTGAAACGGTCGAGACACGCCGCCGGAACTCAGCTGAAAAAAGTCCGCGGGAGTGCAATTAGCGGGCAGGCGCCCATTTCACCTTCGGAGCCACCGGCAGTTCAGCCAGCGGCAGCTATTCCAGTACCGATTCTAAGTGCCATGGCTACTCCTGTAGGGAGGAATGCCACTAAAGAATCAGTAAGGCCCGTGGACTCTGATGAGTCGGGCAAGAAGGGTTCTCCTCCCACTATGAGGGACGTCTGGGGACGTCTAGATAAGATGGAGCACCTAATGGAAAGGATGCTCTGTGATATATTCCAGGAGGAATTATATATCCGTGAGTCACCCCATGGGCCTGTGGCAGCAGCCTCTACTAGAGGACAGTATAGGGAAGATCTGCTCCATGAAGAGGAGCCTTATATCCACGGGTCTTCTTGTGGGCCTATCGCAGCAGCAGCTTTAGAAAGGCTGCATAATGTCTCCCTCATGGAGGAGGTGAGCGTACCAGGGCAGTTTTGTCCTGACCCTGAGGTTGGAGGTATTGCGGAGGAGCATACCCCGAGCACGAGAGTAAAAGCTATAGACGTGCCAGATGTGGCATGTAAATTCGCCATACCAACAGGAACTGGTGAGCCTATGGAAGATAACCTGGCTAGAAACATCGATTATATAGTTACCCATCAGTTACAGGAGATAATGATGAAAGAGACGGCGAAAAGGTATGAGATACCTGTCAAACTGTGCCTCAATTCAAAGTGCCCACTGTTAACCAGGCCACCTGGGGGCAAATAGGTGAAAGCATGAGAGCACAAGAGTTAAGGCTGCAAAAGGTCTTAAACTGATTGGGTCAGCATTACGGCCTTTGGAAGATCAGTCGAAGGGGAGCCCTGTCTACTACACAACAGGATGCTTTCGCACTGTTGTGCAATGCGAACTTCGAAATAAATTGTCATCGAAAAAATGCAATAAGACCAACTCTAAATCCAAAGTTTGCAGGGTTGTGCAGAACAACTAAGGTGCAGCCACCGAACCTATTGTTTGGGGAGGATCTGTCAAAACAGGTCAAAGAACTAGATGATGAGGCAAAGATGGTCAGCCTTATTAAAGCATAACCGACCAGTAGATTTCCGTTTCGTCGATTACACCCCTATAGACGGTTCACCGAGGCTGGTTCGGGTCAAGGACAAGCCGGGTTCTGCCATCGTTACGCAATAGGCATACCCCAACATTTACTCCCTCCAGAACTCAGAGGCTTAAGTATCCACCTGCAACTATGGAGGTACATGCATCTGGTTCTATTCAGGACATGTCATATATGGATCAGTCACGAGTTGCGGGGTAGATTGCTGGTTGTTCTTTAATGAATGGTGCTCCTTAACATCAGACTCGTTTATACTGGACAGCAGTCAGGGGTTTCGAATTGAGTTCAGTTTTAAATTGCATCCACACTCACAACATACACCAGACATTGGTGTTTTCAAAACCAAGAAACTTTGCAGGTAAATGCTGAATTTGAAACATTTATTTATGAAAGGTGTAATTGAATAGTCGGTTCATCAACTTTGTGTCCAATTTATTTCCTGGACAAAAGAAGGATGGTGGGTTTCGAGTCATTCTTGATTTAACTCAACTGAATTCCTATGTCCTGTATATAAACATTTTAAAAATGGAAACTTTTGTTTACTGCTAATCAATTGGTTTTCCAAAGGGATGATATAAGGCAAGTATAGATCTGAAAGATGCATATTATTCAGTACCGATTCAATACGATTTATTGGAGATATTTGAAAATTAGTTGGATGAGACAACTGTGGCAGTGCAAAGCAGTGCAATTACTCAGAGAGTAATGGTGGATGGCTGTTTGTCAGGTTGGAAGCCGGAGACCAGAGGGTGCCTCAGGGATCTGTGTTGGGGTCCACTGTTGTTTGTCATGTACATCAATGATCTGGATGATGGGGTGGAAAATTGGATAAGTAAGTAAGCAGATGAACTAAGATAGGTGGTGTTTGTGGGATAATGAAGTAGATTTTCAAAGTCTACAGAGAGATTTGGGCCATTTTGGAAAAGTGGGCTGAACGATGGCAGATGGAGTTTTAATGCTGATAAGTTGTGAAGTGCTACATCTTGGCAAGACAAATCAAAATAGACGTACATGGTAAATGGAAGGGAATTGAGGAATGCTGTGGAACAGAGGGATCTAGGAATAACTGTGCATAGTTCCCTGAAGGTGGAATCGCATGTAGATAGGGTGGTAAAGAAAGCCTTTGGTGTGCTGGGCCTTATAAATCAGAGCATGAATATAGGAGTAGGGAAGTAATGTTAAAATTGTACAAGGCATTGGTAAGACCAATTCTGGAGTATGGTGTACAATTTTTGTCGCCTAGTTATAGAAGGATGTCAACAAAATAGAGAGAGTACAGAGGAGATTTTAACTAGAAGTTGCCAGGGTTCCAGCAACTATGTTACAGAGAAAGGTTTGAACAAGTTTTAGGTCCTTTATTCTTTGGGAGCGCAGAAGGTTAAGGGGGGACTTGATTGAGGTCTTTAAAATGATGAAAGGATAGACAGAGTTGACGTGGATACGTTTTTTCCCATTGAGGGTAGGGAAGATTCAAACAAGAGGGCATGACATGAGAATTAAGGGACAGAGGTTTCGGGGTAACGTGAGGGGAACTTCTTTACTCAGAGGGTGGTGGCTGTGTGGAATCAGCTTCCAGCAGAAGTGGTGGAGGCAGGATCGATTTTAACATTTAAGAGTAAAGTGGATAGGTATATGGACGTGAAGGGAATGGAGGGGTATGGTCTGAGTGCAGGTAGATGGGACTAGGGGAAAACAAATGGTCGGCACGGACTGGAAGGGCCGAGAGGGCCTGTTTCCGTGCTGTAATTGTTATATGGTTATATGGTTATATGGTTATATGGTTATTACCTAATGGGTTAACCTCAGTTCCTAGATTATTTACAAAGTCATTGAAACCAGTATTGGGTTTACTCCGGGCTCAGAAACATATTGTGATGGCCTATTTGGATGATGTTCTAATCATAGGCAAGACTCAGAAAGCAGGTGAATTAGCTGTTTCAGTTACTAAACATATGTTTCCAATGTTGGGGTTTCTCATCCATCCAGCTAAATCCAAATTGATACCATCAAGGATCATTGATTATTTGCCATCACTTGAGTTCACCATTGATTCAACCAACTCTGCCTGGAGGGGAGATATTAAAATTAATGGAAGCTTGTAGCAATCTTGTTGATGAGTAGCAATCCTCCATCCGACGAGTGGCTAGTGTAATTGGCAAATTAGTGGTTGCTTTCCCTGGAGTACAATTTGGGCCTTTACATTATCAGAATTTGCAATGAGATAAGGAACAGGCACTGAAAACACATGCAGATCATTTCGATAGACTCATGCAGTTGCCAGTTGAGGCTATCACTGAGTTACAATGTTGGATAACGAATGTTTCACGTTGCTCTAGTTATTCGGGTTAATCAACCTTCAGTTGCTGTACAAACTGATGGAAGTGCCTTGGGATGGGGAGCCACTGATACCATTTCTAGCTGCGGCGGCAGATGGAATGTGCATGAGACGTTAATTCTTCAGATGCATGGTATTAACTATTTAGAATTGTTAGGAGCATTCTATGGCTTAAAAGCGTATTGTTCAACTATGCATGATTTGCATGTTCAGCTCCAGATTGATAACACCACAGCAGTTGCATATGTGAATCACATGGGCGGAATTAAGTCGGTATCATGTGATAAACTGGTTAACCTTATTTGGCATTGGTGTATTGCAAGGAACATTTGGATTTCAGCAATCTATTTACCAGGTAGATATAACATGGTGGCAGACACCAGGTCTCTAAAATTCAATGACAATACAGAATGGATGTTGAATCCCAAAGCTTTTTAAATAAAAATGTTTGTCGCCAAGTATGGGTTGCCGGACATTGATTTGTTTGCATCCAGGCTAAATCACCAGTTACCAAAGTATGTTTCATGCAGGCACATGCCGTCAGGGTAGGCAAGGTAGGCACTGCCTACCCTGACTAAAATAATGAAATGGCAATTCTTAAATATAAATAGTAAAGGCATGGGGGAATTATGCCTATCTAGGTATATGGATGGGAAGGGAATGGAGGGGTATGGTCTGAGTGCAGGTAGATGGGACTAGGGGAAAACAAATGGTCGGCACGGACTGGAAGGGCCAAGAGGGCCTGTTTCCGTGCAGTAATTGTTATATGGTTATATAAGAGATCGATCTCTTAGGTAGGCATTATTCTCCGTGCCTTTCATCTGCAGCGCTTGTAACACGCGAAGGTCTGTGCAGCCCACGTGCCATCAGCGCTGCCTGAGCCTTCAGTTTCAAGGGGAGCTGAAGGCAGCAGAAATTCTGCCTTTGCAGCACTGCAAATGCGCAGCACTAGTTTCTTGGCGGGATTTTCAAATATGGATTGCCATTATTTTAATAGTATCTCAGGAAACACAGAGTGAAGAATGGACTTAATGTACCAATAATGTGGTAAGTGTATTTCTTGGTGCTTTATGTTTTTAAATGCTGTGTTTCCCGGGGTGGAGGAGAGCTCCGTTCACAGTGTTTGGGAAGTCTGGCATTGTGAAGGAGGGGATTGGGGTTAGTAACCCACTTGCCACGCTCCGGTCTGAGTGCAGGTAGATGGGACTAGGTGAGAGTAAGTGTTTGGCACGGAGTAAAAGTGCCGAGATAGCCTGTTTCCGTGCTGTAATTGCTATGGTACACAAAAGGCTGGAGAAACTCCGCGGGCGCAGCAGCATCTAAGGAGCGAAGGAGATAGGCAATGTTTCGGGTCGAGACCCTTCTTCAGACTGCTATATGGTTTTATTGTGGCCGGGGCGTCAATTAGCTTGGATGGCTGCCGCAGCGCTTCGGGCACAGACAGCAGAACTGGCCGCCACTTCCGAGGAAGGAAGCAGCTCAGGTGACTGACTTTGAGCGGCGGCCAGGACCCTGCCACTTCAACCACTTCAGCCCCTTCTGCTAGTCCCCGTCACCTCTGGCAATGCCTCCGTCTGAACATCTCTCACCTGCCGCTCGCCGGCCGGCTTCCCGCACATCTTTAAATTCCGACAGCGCGCTCAGGGGACCAGTTGAGGTTACTCAGCTGTGGGAATGTAAGGATTTGTGAGACGTGGTTGACATGAGCGAAGCCGGCGAGCAGCAGGTGAGAGATGTTCAGACGAAGAGCAATGCCAGAGGTGAGCGGGCCGGCAGAAGGCGCTTGAAATGGCAGCCGGTTCTGTTGTCGGGTCCCGGCGGCCGCTCGCACCCGAGCTGCTTCTATCCTCGGAAGTTGCGGGCAGTTCTGCGGTCTGTGCCCGGAGTGCTGTGGCAGCAGTGACTGAGTCTGACATGATCTCTGACCCTCCTCCTTTTCAACACTCCTGCCCTCCCCGCATCTTTAACCCCTGGCACAGACTCTCCACACGCTGGGAAAGGAACTCTCCCTCCAATTGCTACCTCGAATTAGTATTGCCATTCAATAAGATGACAATTGATTCAACGTCCCGGTGTGCTCCCGTTTTTCCCACCATCTCTCCACCTTCCTTCATCCTCCGTCCCCCACCCATTCAGTGATTAAAAAATGAAGGAGATTGGGAAGCCTTGGTAAAATTGAATTGTAACTTATTTTTTATTTTTTACGAAGAGAACCATCTGCGCATGCGCGGTTTAAGATTTTTTTTTTGAAAGCCGGCTGACTGCCTACCCTGAGTAATTACTCACGGCATGTGCCTGGTTTCATGGGAGTTCGATCCAGGGGCAGCAGCGGCGGAAGCATTCTCGCTATATTGGGGTGGTATGTTCTTTTACGCTTTTCCCCATTCTGCCTCATCAGTCGATGTCGCATTAAGATTGTGCAGGACTCCACTTCAGGCATTTTGGTAGTCCCCGACTGCCTACACAACCATGGTTTCCCACTTGTTCTGAGACTGGTCACACAGCCTTTTATGGTTGTCCCCAAATGCAGCAACCTGGTGGTTCACCCTGTGACAGGAGAGAGTCATCCTTTACATGATCATATTAATCTATTGGTTTGCAGATTCTGACGAGACCGTTCCTGTGGCTCGGACTATCAGATGGTACGGTGGATGTGATTGCTGCGGCCTGGAGAGATAGTACTAAGAAACAATACGTATCTCATATCAAAAAAGGAGATGTTCTGCTTGCAGTCAAATATATCTTATCCCACTGCAAGCATACCTGATGTATTGGAGTTCCTTGCCACATTATATTTTGATGAGTGACTGAGTTATAGTGCCATGAATAGTGCCATAAGTGCATTGTCCTCCTATTTATGGCAGGGGTCGGGACAACATTCTGTTGGGTCTCACCCATTGGTGTCCCGATTCATGAAGGGTATTTTTAACTGTAATCCTCCTAGGCCTAGGTATACGGAAATCTGGGATGTGAGCATATCTCACATTACTTTGTCAATGGGCTCCAATTACATCTCTGTCTTTGCAAAGACTCACCCTAAAAGTGGTCATGCTCATGGTGCTCGTTTCAGCGCAAACTTGTTCAGACACTGCAAAAACTACGACTGGACAGCATGGTTTTCTTCTGTAAATAATATTACATTTTATGTTTATGATTTAAATCAAACAAAGCAGGCCAGGGATGTCTAGGGTGAAACTGAGTTTTATGGCATATCCCATTGATCCGCGGCTATGTGTAGTTACATACTTATGACAGTATGTCGAGGTCACCAAGAGCCTTAGAGCCCTCAGAAATTTACAATGCTCATCATCTCACAAAAAAATCTCATAAGAAGGTGTCAATGCAGACCATTTCTAGGTGGCTGAAACAAGTTTTGCATTGTGCCAGAGTGGACACTGATGTGTTTAAATCACACTCCACCAGGGCGGCATTAACATCCGCAGCGATGGCACTGGTCGTCTGTTTAGACCAAATCCTCGGGGCCGCAGGATGGTCGAGTGAAGGGACATTTCAACGGTTTTATAATAAACCTGTCCTCACGCCGGAAGTATTTGGGCATACTATTTTGAGTTCTGTTTCGTAACTATCCCCTAGGAGAGAGGGGTCGTTATTGTTCTTTTGTTTATTCAAACATTAACAATGTATAATTTGAACTATGTTGAATACATTATTTGTTTATCCTGTGTCAACTGAGGCAGTGTATGGACCTGTATCTACGGCATGCAATCACAGAGCTTCAAAAACTTCACATAGTCACTCACGTGATTCAGAAGTAAAATAGTAAGAGTAAATGAGAACTTACCAGTTTTAAGTTTGATCTTTATTTTATGAGGAGTTACGATGAGTGATTATGTGCCCACCCACTCACAACTCTCATATCGCAAAGGTCATCTAGTAGTCTTCTAGTCTTCTATAAGTCTTACTATGTTACTTTGGCTACTGTTATCTGTGATTTCACACCACTACTTTGAAGATTGACTTGCATGCGGACTGGCGGGCTTCTTCACGTAATCGCTCATCGTAACTCCTCATAAAATAAAGATCAATCTTCAAACTGGTAAGTTCTCATTTAAGCTTACTATTTTCGTACCTTTCCGCGTCCAGATTTTTTTTTTTCACTTAATTTTTATTGATTTTTAAGAGATATTTTCAAAACAGTGCAACACCATCACCATAAATAAAACAAAGTAAGAAAATAGCAATCAAAATAAGAAAATAAGTAGATGGGGGAAAAAAAAGTAAATAAATAAAAACATTGGAATAAGATCGTGTGGTTCACTTACCAAATTAAAAAAAGAAAAAAACATTACATTGATGATAGTTGTCTGGAGAAAATTCAACATTCCATACAAACATAATCATCTAGTTCTATATAACGCAGTCTTCACATATCGAGCTCGGCATTATCTAATTGGCGTCGTGGCTCAAATAAACATCCATTTTTCCCCAGATCTTCTCAAAGGCATTCTTCTTGACTATCAAGGAATATGTCAATTTCTCCATATTAAAGATGTCTCGCACAATTTCTAACCACTGTTCTTGTTTTGGACTTTTTTTCATTAAGCCACTGCCTGGTAATGGCCTTCTTACTTGCTCAAAGCTTAATCAAATATGTATCTTACTTGCTCAAAGCTTTAATCAAATATGTATCTTCTATTTTACACTATCTTTAATACATCCCAGATACATCACAGGGCAGGTATTATGGGATATTCTAACCAAGATATTATTTACAACTGCATTAACATTTTTTCCCAGTTAGTTGGCCTTATCTTTGCACAGTTTCCAGAAAATATGCGAGTGGTCTGCCTCCGCACTCACCACACAGCCTCCAACAGTGTTGTTGGACAGCTAGTTATCTGCTTTTTATTTTGGGGTGTTATAAAAAAGCGAGATAGATCTTCCCAGAATTTTCATCCCTTTATGCATGCTGAACTTTCATCACTTTTTGTGTGCTGAAGTTCTGTCACTTTTCGTGTGTGAATTTATGTTGTTTTGTCGTGATGAATTTTCATCGGCTTTCATCACTTTCTGCCGAGTGCTGAATTTTCGTCGCTTATTGTGTCCTGAATTTTCGTCGCTTTTCGTGTGTTGAATTTTTGTTGCTTTTCGCGCGCTGAATTTTCATCACTTTTTGCATGCTGAATTGTTGTTGCTTTTCGCATCCTGAAGGTTCATCGCTTTTTGTGTGCTGAATTTCAATCGCTTTAAACGCATGCTGAATTTTGTCTCTTCCCGTGTAATGAAATGTTGTCACGCCCGTGTCCAGAATTTTTGTCACTTTTGATTGTTGAATTTTTGTCACTTTTCTTGTGCTGAAAATGTTGTCATTTTTCATGCTGAATTATCGTTGCTCTTCGTGTGCTGAAATATTGTCGTTTTTTTTTGCATCCTGAAATGTTGTCGCTTTCGTGTCATGAATTTATGTTGCTTTTGTTGTTTTGACATTCATCAGCTTTTGCATGCTGAATTTCATCACTTTTCGTGGTACTAGAAATTTAATGCCTTACGTGTCCTGAAATGTTGTGTCACTTTTGCGTGCTGAATTTTTGTCCGTGTTTGTGTGCAGATATTTTTGTCGCTTTTTTTCGCGTCCAAAATAGTTTGTCGCTTTTTGCGTATGAATTTACATCGCATTTGTAGTGTTGAATTTTCATCGGCTTTCGCGTCCTGAATTTTCATCACTTTTCGAGTGCCTAATTTTAGTTGCTTTTCGCGGGTTGAATTTTCACGCTTTTCACATCCGAATTTTTCGTTGCTTTTCACGTGGCTGAATTTTCATCGCTTTTTGCATGCTGAATTTTTGTCGACTTTTCACTTGCTGAATTTATGTCGCTTTTTCGCATCCTGAAGGTTAATCACTTTATGTGTGCTGAATATTTGTCCGCATTTTGCATGCTGAATTTTCGCCACTTTTTTTTGCATGCTGAATTTACATCGCTTTCCCGCGTGTTGAACTTTCATCACCATTTTGAATGCTGAATTTTTAGTCGCTTAGCACTTGTTGAATTTTTGTTCGCTTTTCGCATCCTGAAGGTTTGTAACAATATGCGTGCTGAAATTTCGGCACTTTTCCGCATGCTGAATTTTTCGCGCTTTTCTTGTACTGAAATTTCTCGCCTCCGTTCTCACCGATCCTCGTCATATTCTATCGCTTTCGCATGCTGAACTTTCCATCACCTTTCGTGTGCTGAGATTTAGTCGCATTTCACATCCTAATTTACGTCGCTTTTCGTGTTTTGAATTTTCGTCGCATTTCGTGTTTTGAATTTTCGTCGCATTTCGTGTTTGAATTTTCGTCGCATTTCGTGCGCCGAATTTCATTACATTTCCACTCACTCTTCATTGAATTTACATCGCTTTTCACATGCTTTTTTGTTGCTTTTCGTTAGTGAATTTTTGTCACTTTTCACCGTCCAGAAGGTAATTGTCGTGTTTAACTTGTGCTGATTTTTGGTCGCCATTTCGCGATGCTGAATTTTCATTGCTTATTGCGTTCTGAAATTTCATGGAGCTGCTGAATTTTGCCAATTGCTGAAAATTTTTCTTATTGCATTCTGAAGGACCGTCAGCAATTGTGTGCTGATTTTTCAAATCACTTTTCGCGGTGCTGAATTTCCATCACATTCATTTACGCAATATTCTCACCTTTCGTGTCCCGAAATGTTGTCACTATTCCGCGTGGCTGAATTTTCGTCACTTTTTGTGTGGCTGAAATTTTTGGTGTTCGCTTTCTTCTCCTCCGCGTCCTGAAATTTTGTCATTTTTCGCAATGAATTTTTATTTGCTTTTAGTCATAGTGTTTTTCATCGGCTTCGCGTCTGAATTTTTAATTCATTTTTCGGGTGCTGAATTTTTCGTTTAGGTTGCCGTGCTGAATTTTCGTTTGCTTTTTGCCATGCTGAATTTTTCGTTTCCTTTTAATGTTGCTGTATTCTCAATGCTTATTGGTGTCCTGAATTTTGTCACTTTTTCGCGTATGAATTTTTCATTGCTTTTTTGGCGTGGTGAAATTTTTCGCCACTTTTTGGCATGCTGAATTTTCATCCACTTTTCGCATTGCTTCTCTGCGTGGTGAATTATTGTTGCTTTTCCTCGTTCGCGTCCTGAATTTTCGTGTCTTTTCCACATCTTGAGAATTTATGGTCGTTTTTTCAATGTATGAAATTTCTCGTCACTTAATTTGTGTCCCTGTATTTTTCAATCATTTTCCCTGTGCTGAAATTTCATTTGCTTCCCGCGTGCCCTGAATTTTTGTTGCTTTTTTGCCCTGCAGAGATTTAATCGGCTTTTTTTGCATCCAGAAATGTTTGTTGCTTTTTGTTGCTTTTTTCGCGTCATGAAATTTACCTTGCTTTTCAATTGTTTTTTTGCTTTTCATACATTCGGCTTTCGTGTCCCCTGAATTTTCATCACTGGAGCTTGTCGAGTGCTGAATTTTTTTTCCGCTTTTCACATGCATGAATTTTCGTTATCGTTTCAATGTCCGTAAGTTTTAGTCCGCATTTTTTGCGCCTTAAATTTACATCGCTTGTTAGCGTTTTGGAATTTTCGGTGCTTTGTTCGCGTACTGAATATTTGTCACTGAATTTTCGCGCTACTGAATTTACATCACTTTTTTCACATGCCGACTTTTTTTGTTGCTCTTTCCCCTGTTGTGAATTTTTGTCGCGATGTTCGAGTGCTGAATTTTTCGTTGCTTTTCGTTTGCTGAAATTTTGTCGCTTTTCCCATCCTGAAAATTTGTCGCTATTGTGCATAATGAATTATCGTTAGCTTTTGTCATTTTGAATTTCATCGGATTTTTATTCCGGAATTTTTCGTCCACTTTTTCGTAAGCTTCAATTTTCATCACGTTTCATGTCCTGAATTTTTGTTGCGTTTCGTGTCTTGAAGGCTCGGTCGCTTTTTTTGCGTGCTGTATAGCCTAAGAATTTTTGGTACTTTTTTTTGTGCTAAAAGTTTTGTCACTTTTTTTGTCGTGCTGAATTTTCGTCTACACTTTTCACCCGTGCTGAAATTTTCGCAGCTTTTTCGGTGCTGAATTTTCGTCACTTTTCGTGTGCTGAAATATTGTCGCTTTTCGTTCGTCCACTCTTTTGTGTACTGAATTTTTCATTGCATTTTTCGCGTGCTGAATTTTTCCGTTGCATTACGCCTGCTGAATTTTTTTTTTCATCACTTTTTCGCATGCTGAATTTTCCTCATTGCCTTATTTTACCACTCTTGCAGATTTCTTTTGTCTATTTTCGCTTCCTGTAAAGTCGTTGCAATATCTGTGCTGAAATTTCGTCGCATTCCTCGTGCTGAATTTTCGTCAACTTTACTGTACTGAAATTTGCTTGCCTTTCATGTACTTGAAATTGTATGTTGTCGCTCTTAAAAACGTGCTGAATTTTCATCGCTTATCGTATACTGAAATGTTGACACTTTTCGCGTTCCTGGAATGTTTTCCCTTTTTTAAGTCATAGATTACGTTGCTTTTGTAATTTCAAATTTTCAATCGGATTTCGTGTCTAGAATTTTCGTCACTTTTCGAGTGCCTGAATTTTCGTACTTATTCACTTTGCTCAATTTTGTTCGCTTTCATAACTGAAATGTTGTCCGCCTCTTTCGAGTCCTGAAATATTGCGTGCCGAATCTTCGTCACATTTGGCGTCCTGAAGTTATTCCTCCCTCACTTTTCGTGGGTTGGATCCCCCCCCCCCCCCCCCCCCCTGAATGTGTTGTAGATTTTTGCATGCTGAAATTTTCGTCAGCTTTTTCACGTGCTGAAATTTCATCACACCTGATGATAAGCCGATTGCTGAATTTTCTTTTCACATTCTGAAGGTCCGTCGCTATGTGTGCTGAATAATTGGTCACTTTTCGTGTGCTAATGTCCGTCCCATTCATGAACTGAACATATTTCTCGCCATTACGCGTTCTGAAATATTACACTTTTCGCGTATGACTTTTGTGCTTTTTGTGATGTTAATTTTCAATCGGCTACTGCATCCCTGAATTATTAATCCTTTTTTCGAGTGCTGAATTTCCGTTGCATTTCGTGTGCTTAATTTTCCATCGCTTTTTTGCGATGCTGATTTTCATTGCTTTTTTGTGTGCCTGAAATTTTCGTTTCAGTTTCGCGGGACTGAATTTTCATCCCTTTTTTTCGCATTCTGAATTTCCATTGCTTTTCACGTGCTGAATTTTCATAAGCTTTTTGCATGCTGAATTTTGTCGCTTTTCACTTGCTATATTTGTCGCTTTCTGTATCCCTGAAGGTTGTCGCTTTTCTCGCATCGCTGAATTTTCATTGCTTTTTGGCGTGCTGAAAATTTCATCAACTGCTGAATTTCCAAATTTGGCTTGAATTTTTCTTATCGCATCTGAAAGTACCGGTCACAATGTTGCTGATTTTCGCGTCACTTTCCGCATGCTGAATTTTCATCACTATTCATGTACTGAAATATTCTCAACCTTTCGTGTACCGAAATGTTGTCACTCTTCGCGTGCTGAATTTCGTCCACTTTTTTGTGTGCTGAAATTTTGTCGCTTCTCGCGTCCTGAAATTTTGTCCACTTTTCGCATATGAATTTTGTTTGCTTAGTGTCATTAGTGTTTTTTTCATCGCTTTCGCGTCCTGCATTTTAACATTTTTTTCGGGTGCTAATTTTCGTTGTAGTTATCGCATGCCTGAATTTTACTTCTCGGAGTCACGTGAGTGACTACGTGAAAGACCCCCGCCAGCACACATAGCGCGACATATCGTCGAACTCACTTGCGGAAGCGACAGTCGGGAAGGAGCGCCGCTCTCTCCACGCAAGTTTACGAAAAATTACTGAAGGTAAAGTCTTACCTTTTCTGTGAGCGTGGCGACACGTGTGATTTCTTTTTCAGACGAGGAAGCACCATGGAGTCGCTTAAGGGAGAGCAGCGGCGGCTAATACCGATGCTGTGGAATCAGCCAGCAGCGTGCCGTCCTCCAGAGCTGCAGTTCTGCCAGCAGCTTGGCTGCCGGCTTTTCTGCGCCGCTACATACCGCAGGTCGCCGCGGTCAGGCGGTCAAAACCACCCGAAGTCGACAGTTCCGATGACCTCGGGCTGGGTCTGGACTGAAGACCACCCCGTTCACTGATAGCGACGGCGGGGCTTCTTTCCCGCGGTGAGCGGATGGAGTCATGCTCCAGGCGTGACCTGCTTATGCAGGGGCAGAGTCACGAGTGGGTCTCCTCGCAGACCCCACGGCAGGCATCCTTTCAAGGATCTGCCAAATGTCTCAACCCTCCTTCGCAGGGGAGCATTAGGGGTCAGAGCTGGCTGAACCCTGAAGAAGGGGGGCAATGGCTGAACAGTTCAACACTGTGTGGGTGCCAGAAGAAGAGCAAGCGGAAGAATTGTGGGACACATGCTAGATAGCCAACCTCAGGAAGGACATCGCCTATACAAAGCAGGCAAGCCAGTACAAAATACCATTGATACAAACCGCTACAGTAAGCAAAACCATTAACTTTATGGCTGGGAAGTACATTGCTCCGAGAGAAACTCCATCTCTTAAAAGTACGCAGCAGTCTATGACCCTATCTGGGGCAACAGGAGCCCATCTAAAGGAGCCAGGGAGTGACGCTCCGAGAGGAAACTGCTGGCTGCTAAAATCACAGCAGTACCAGGACCCAACTGATGGGGTTTGATTGCCTAAGAGTTACTACTAGATGCTCTAGCAGACTGTGTAATACTCAGTGGAGATACCAGTTACAGGAAGAGCATACCTCAAGAAGTGTTGCGGAATATACAAGACAAGTAGCACACAGGCGCCAAAATTGTTGTTGGGGACCCTTCACCCGAAGCAGGTGAAAGACCTGCATGAGGAAGCCAGGCTATAGGCCGATCAAGGTGCCAAGCCACCTCTAAAGAACCCACAATCAACAGCGGACAGCACCCCTACAGACCCCACCAGTACATTCGGTGCTATGGAAGACCATCTGGTGTTAAGCTTCGAGGCCGCCCACCCTGCACACGGTCCTTTCAGAGAGACCATGGCCCAAGCCCTGCGCCTTCATGGAGAAAACGCGCCAACCCCACACAATGCAGCAACACAATACCAGAAAAAACAACTGCGGAGACTAACCCACACAACACCGGTAACCAGGAGGTAGGTGGGTCTGGGTTGTCTTAAAAAACATTGCATGGTCCGAATTCATCAAAAGTTGGGGGACAGTTGCACCTGTTACATCAGGTGTGCTGCACTTTATATCTCTGGAACTTTTACATACCTCCGGAGTGTTCAGAATTACAAAATTGAATTTGTATAACGAACTACCGTCCCAGTTCAGCATTCGCCTAGCAGACGTTCATTAACTTCACAAAAAGAGAGAACATCAGGCATGCTGAACTGTTAAGAAAGACTGAAAAGCACAAAAGAGGAATTGAGAAAACAATCAGAGAATTTCAAGAGTACGTAATCAAATATAATTTATAAAAAAACTAAAAAGATGGTGGTTGCCGTATCATTACAGACTTGACCGAAATAAATACTTCCGTTCAGTATGCCCATTTCAAAATAGAACGTTTGTCACACACAGGATCATCGTAAAAACTAAATTTATCTGGATAGTACAAGCAATGGCAGTACCTTATCCAATGATGGTTGTCATCAGCACCCAGGCTATTACAAATTTATTAAAACCAGCTTAGCAGACTTAAAGACACATTAACCATAATCGTCATGCTTGACCATTGATGAATATTCTCATTGTAGGTGAAAATTGAGCTGGCCTACAATTGGAGGTATCAGCCACAACACAGAGATTTAACGAACATCCAGAATAAATCAAAATTGGAACCCTCCACTACCATGGATTATTTTGGGGTTCCACTATTGACTATACCATGATTCATCATTTTCTATCCCCCTTGCCACCAAACAAAGTGACAGACCTTGATGGAGTATGCAAAAGCCACACTGGCATCAGGGGAACACATCCATTCGGCAAGGAGCAAGAGTGATTGGGAAATGGTGGCTGTGTTCCCAGCAGCACAATTTGGACCAACTCCATTATTAAAAACTCTGGAAGAAGGGAAAATTTTTAGGCTCTCCAAAAATCATGCGCGAGGCCATTTCAATAGGCTTATGCAACTACCAGGGAAAGTAAATCAGAATTAAACTCGGATGGATAGAAATGTTCCAACATTATCCCTAACCCCATTACTTATAATCCCAGGTTACATTACAGACTGATGGACCAGTGCTAAAAAGGTTGGGGAGCAACCTAATACCAACCGCAAGTTGTGGTGGCAGATGAGTGCAACAAAAAATTATTCTGTTTAAAAGCACTAGGAAATTAATTATCTACGAAAATGCTGGGAGCGTTTTCATGGACCAGGGCCTACCTGCTCAAATGAGGCACCAGTTGCATGTACGGTACAAATTGATAACCACATTGGGGGCCTATATATATATCATATGGGTGAATAAAAGAGTCGATATCATGTATGAATTTGCTAATAATAACTTGCACTGGGTGTCTGGAGAAGAGTTGGATCGCAAACTCACTTACCTCTTCCATTGTAAGCTACATACAGTGGCAGACACCAGATCACGTAAATTCAAACGACCAACATTAAATGGATTTGGATCGGAAAGTTTTACAGATATTATTAGACCGGTATGGGACCCAGAAATCGACCTTATTTTTCCATCCAGACTAATTCACCAACTACCAACATCTGTTGCTGCTTTTGCTTGGGAACCAGACCCAGGGCATCAGCGATGGACGATTTCTCAGCTGCATGGGGGGGGGGGTGGGGGGGATTTGTTAATTGCTTATGCATTTTCCCCTTCTGCCTCACAGGCGAGTCTTACAATAATTATACAAGACGCCGCAACGGGTACCATGGTTCCAACATAAAAAGATGGTCTCAGAACCCGCTTCTGGATCAACAACGGCCAAGGAGTTGCACACCCCCGTGCGGGAAAAGTATCCGTGCCATGATCTGATATACATGTTGATTTGCAGTTTCTACAACACGCCATTTCATGTATACGGACTCTGCCGACAGGACGATCAACTGCCCATCTCAGCGTTGATGTCAGAGGAGTCCACGAGAAGACCAGTACCTGACGATAATGGTCAGGAATGGGAAGTTTTTCTGCACCAGACGAACACTACATATGACTCAAGACCACCAAACACTGAGAAGCGTGCTGGAGTTCTGGCCACACCTTCATTTCTATGAAGGATTGAGTTACAGTGCCATTATTGTTGCAAGGAGTCCCTATTTAATATCTGGGCAGAGGAGAGTGATCACCTGCTTTAGAACCACACCCACATATTACCTAAACGAATGAGGGGTAATTTGAACTCAATCCCCCCCAGAGCCCAGATAACACCCATAACATAAGGACATTGGTAGTACAGCCCTATGTTTACGAGATGGAACACCATATCCGGCCTCTCTCCACCCCTCAGGACAAGCTAATATCCTAGATTGGAGGAAGTGATTATGGCACATTGATCAGCAAACAACGAGGTCCCAGTACCATTACACAAGCTAGTCTATAGGACGTCATGCGATCCTCTCGTCCACAAATGGCAGATAACCTTGCCTACCATACAGGGGTAACATAAACAAGACAGAACCCAGTTTTCCTCTGGCCAATATTAGCAGTTCTGGTCTATCCTGCAGAGAGTCGGGGCCCTGCATATTGACACATATTTTACCAAATATAGTCACCTAGCACACTTATATCACGAGAGAGCTCTTCTCAATTAGCCATAAATGCCCTACTACCTAAGGTCACATTTGCAAACCATATCCTTCCAGATAGGTTTTAGGGTGTATACGTGCAGTGGAGGATACTAATGTTTTCAAATCCTCACATCCAACAGGGCTGCATCTTCTACATCGGACGCTAGAATGATGGGAGTCTTCTATCGGACCACATCCTTGCCACAGCGGGTGGAGCAATGACCGCACTAGTTTTTTTATTTTTTTGTATTTTTTTTTTTTTTTTTTTTTTTTTTTCTTTCTTCTTTTTTTATTTTTTTTTTTTTTTTTTTTTTTTTTTTTTTTTTGTTTTTTTTTTTTTTTACACATGCTTTATAATTAACCCTGGCCGATCCTGGAGTATGTTGCGCAAGGGAAAAAATTAAGTTAACCTGTAAAATAAATTACCCAGATGTGGCGGCATATTATTTTTGTAAATAATACCGTTATTAGCGTTTTTCAGCCACAGTCTGTCGTGTGTGAAATACATCATCCTCCTTCCCAGAATGGCAAGTGTGTGAGCATGGTCTCGTTCCACAGGCATGAAATCACAGAGCTTTGAAATCTTCCACATAGTCACTCACAAGACTCTCCGAAGTAAAATATAAGATTTAAATGAGAAGAGCTTAACCAGTTTGAAGTTTGCGATCTTTATTTTATGTAGAGTTACGTATGAGGGATTACGTGCCCTCCGCTCCCAAAACCCTCATTATATAGTTCAACCTGGTATGGAAGTTCTCTCTTATCTTACTATTATTAGTCTAACTCCTGGTATCTGTGATTTCACACCAGCTCTTTGAAAGAATGATTGCGCAATGCATGCTGGCGTGGGTCCTGTCACGTAATCCCTCATCGCAAACTCCTCATAAAAACATCAAGATTCAAACTTCAAACTGTAAGTTCTCATTAATCTTACTATTTACGTTGCTTTTTGCATGCTGAATTTTCGTTTCCATTCTTCTTTAGTCGAATTCCTCGTTTGCTTATTGAGTCCTGAATTTTGTCACTTTTTTCGCGTATGAAATTTTACATTGCTTTTCTTGTTTGAGTGAATTTACATCGCTTTTTTTTCGATTCTGATTGTCATTGCTTTCATATCTGAATTTTTCATAGCTTTTTGCATTGCATGACAATTTTGTCGCTTTTCACTTGCTGAACTTTTTGTCGCTTTTATTCGTCATCTTGAAGGTTCGCGTCGCCTTTTTCAATAACATGCTATGAATTTTTCATTGCTTTGGTGCTGCTTAAATTTGCATCACTGCTGAATTTGCCCAATTGGACTGAATTTTTCTTATTGCATTCTGAGGATCGTCACACTATGTGTGCTGATTTTCGTCACTGTTTACACGTGCTGAATTTCCGTCGAGCTTTTTCGTGTACTGAAATTTGTCCTCCGCCTTTCGTGTACTGAAATGTTATCACTTTACACGTATGAATTTTGTTTGCTTTTGTCATATTGTTTTTTTCATTGGCTTTCGCGTCCTGCATTTATCATCATTTTATCGGGTGCTGAATTTTCGTTTGTAATTTGTGTGCTGAAATTTCCGTTGCTTTCGCATGATGAGTTTTCATTGCTTTTTTTTGTCGAATATCCGTCGCTTATTGTGTGCCTTCAAATTTGTCACTTTTCACATGATGAATTCATATGTTGTCTATTTGTCGTGTTCTGAATTTTCATTGGCTTTCCCGTCACTTCTTTTTTTTTTACGGAATGCTAGAATTCTCGTTGCTTTTCGCGTCTGAACTTCGGTGAGTCGGTTCCCTAGTTACTGAAAATTTAGTCACCTTACCATGCTCTTGAAATTTGTTCGCTTTCGATTGCTGAATATTCGTCAACTTTTCATGTCGCTGAAGTTTCGTCGCACTTTCACATCCTGAGATTTTGTTGCTCTTCCAATCATGAATTATGTTTGCTTTTTGGTTTTTGAACTTGTTCAATCGCGTTTCGCGTGCTCAATTTTCTTCATCACTTTCGTGTACTAGAAAATGTTGATCGCATTTGTGTGCTGAATTTTTGTTAGCGTTTTGAGTGTGCTGAAGAAATTTCATCGCTTTTCGCGTCCTGAAATTTTCTATACTTTCACGTATGAATTTTTGTCATGCTTTTGTATTATTAAAAGTTGTCATCGGCTTTTCGCCTTCCTGAATTTTCATATACATTTTTGCGTGTTGCGAATTTCTTCATCGGCTTTTCACGATTTAGAATTTTAGTTGCTTTTTGTGTCCTGAATTTTCGCACATGTTCGCTTTTTGCATTCTGAATTATTGTTGCTTTTCACTTTGCCTGAATTTTTGTCGCTTTTTCGCATCCTGTTTCGTCACATTTTGCAGTGCTTGAATTGCGTTCGTCCCATTCTGTGTCCTAAATATCTTTTTGCTTATCACATGCTGGAATTTCGTTGCTTTTCGCATGCTAAAGTTTTTGAGTTGCTTTTTCTCGTTTAGATTTTGTCGCTGTTCACATCCTGAAAGATCGTCGCTTTTGAGTGCTGAAATTTTCGTCATTTTTGTGCATGCTTGAATTTTCATCACTTTCGCATATTAAATTGTCACATACTGCTTCATGGTTCGACAGATTTTTGTTCTGCTTTTCGCGTCCTGAAGTTTTCGTCACTTTTTCGCGTACTGAATTTCTTTCGTCGCTTTTCACAATGCTGAATTTCGTCGCTTTTTGGCGTGCCGAATTTTTCCATCAGTTTTCGGATACTGAGTTTGTTCGTTGCTTACACTATGCTGAATTTTTATCCGTACTTTTCGCATTCCTGAAGGGTCGTGTCGCAATATGCGTGGCTGAACTTTCGTCACTTATTCGTGTGTCGAATTAACATCGCTTTTCCCGCATATTGAATTCTCGTCGCTTTTCGTGAGTGAATTTTTCGTACACATTTTGCACCTGAATTTATTACATCACGTTTCACATGCCTGACTTTATGTGCTTTTCCGCTATGTGAATTTTTGTCACATTTCATGTAGCTGATTTTCGTTGTGCTTTTTCCCTGTCCTGCGAATTATAATTGCCCTTCGTGTAAGAAATTTTGTTGTTTTTTTACATTTTTATCGACTTTCATCGTCCATGAATTTTCAATCACTATTTTGTACTGAATTTTTTGTGTTCGCTTTTCCAACAGAAATGCCCCCCCCCCCCCCCTGAATTTTCGTTACGTTTTCATGTCCAGCAAGTTTAGTTTGTGCATTTTGCACCTTCAAATTACATCGCTTTTCACGTTATTGAATTTTCCGGCGCTTTCGTGTGCTAGAATTTTTGTCACTTTTCGTGCACTGACTTTACATCACATTTCACATGGCCGACTTTTTCTTGTTGCTTTTCCCGTGTATGAAAGTTTTCAGCATTTCGTGTGCAGAATTTTCGTTCGTCTTTTCGTAGAGCTGAAATTTTTTTGCGCGTCGCTTTGCCCATCCTGCGAAAATTTGATCAGACTTTTTGTCTGTCATGAATTTTTCATTGCTTTGTTGTTTAGAATTATCATCATATTTTTATTCTTGAATCTTTTCTCGTCACTTTTTGAGTGCTGAAAGTGTCCGTTACACTTTTTCGTAAGCTGAATTTTCGTCGCGTTTCATGTCCAAAGAGTTTTGTTGCTTCTATTCCGTGTCCTGAATTTACTTTGCTTTTTCCGTTTTTAATTTTTGTCGCTTTTTTCGCGTCTGCTGAACTTTCCATCACTTTTCACACACAGTAATTTGCTGTCAACATGCCGAGCATTATTGTTGATTTTTGCATTTGTGATTTTTGTCCCTTTTCGTCCAGCCTCTTGAAGGCTCGTCGTCTTTTGCGTGCTGAATTTTGGTCCGCTTTACATGTGTGTGAATTTTTGTAGACTTTTCGCATCCTGAAGTTCTCCACTTTTCCATTGCTGAATTTCTTTCGTCGCTTTTCACATCGCTGAATTATCGTCGCATTTTCGCGGCTGAATTTCATCTCACTTTTTTTTTCGCATACTGAATTTCACATCGCCTTTCACTTGCAGGTTTTTATTTGTCTATTTTCACATCCTTGAAAGTTCGTCGGCAATAATTGCGCTTGAATTTTCGACGCTTTCTGCATGCTAGAATTTTCATCGCTTTTCTCGTGTACTGAAATTTTTTCTCTCGTGTTTTCATGTACTGTAAATGTATGTCTCGCTATATCACCGAGATACTGAATTTTCGTGGTCGCTTTTCGTGTGCTGAAATTTTATCACTTTACTCGTCCTGACATTTTGATCACTTTTTACGTCATGAATAACGTTTGCTTTTGTAATTTCGAATTTTTCATCGATTTTCGCGTCTTGAATTTATCGTTCACTTTTCGAGTGCTGAATTTTCGCTCTTTCACTATGCTGAATTTTATGCTTTTCATGTACTGAAATTTTGTCACCTTTCGTGTCCTGAAATATGCGTGCTGATTTTCCGTCTGCGTTTCGCGTCCTGAAGTTTTGTCACGTTTTGCATCCTGAATTTTACATATTTTTCCACTTTTGAATTTTCATTGCGTTTTCTTGTGCTGAAATTTATGTCTCTTTTTGCATGGCTGAATTTTCGTCGCTCTTTGGTATGCTGGAATTTTTCATCACTTTTCACTTGCTGAATTTTGTCACTTTACATGCACACTGAAGTAAGGCTTGGCCGATGAGCTTTTTTGTGACCCAACTCACAGAACTACCGAAATTCTTTCTAACAAATTGTAGTACAAAATATTTTTTAAAATCCAATCCTGAAACTCGTCAAGAAACAAAAACCTGCACATTATTAAGAAATATGAGAAAACCTCAAATTTCTGAGTAGTAATTGCCTAATCAATGCAACGTTTGTACCCATTGAGGTCAACACATAATAGGCCAATTGGCTAATTGTCATCTGTCAAGATCTGTCTGTATTGTCAGTCCTGTTTAAGTCCAGACATTCCCTGACTAGTGTCCTAAATGTTAGTCGCTCTATCTGATATGTTAGTTGCTTTCACATGCTGAATTGTTCGTCGCCTTTTATGTCCTGGAAATATTGTCTGCTTTTCTATGAGCTGAAATGATTGTCACGTTCCGCGCGCCCTAGAAATTTTGGTCGCTTTTTACGTCATGAATTTATGTTTGCTATTTGTAATTTTCGAATTTCACATCGGATTTCGTGTCTGAATTTTCGTCAACTTTTCGAGTGACTGAACTTTTCGTCACTTTCACTTTGCTGAATTTTGTCCTGCATTTCGTGTAATGAAATTTTGGTTGCCTTTCTTGGCCCTGAAAATGGTTCACGTCCTCAGTTCTTCGTCAGCGTTTCGGCGCCTGAATTTACAATCGCTGTCCACCTTTTTGAGTGAATTTTCATTGCTTTTCTTAATGCATGAATTTTTGTCCACTTTTAGTATGCAGAAATTTTTCATTGCTTTTCACTTGCATGAATTGGGACCCAACTCACAGAATCTAACCTGAATTTTTACATATTGTGTAAAAATAATTTTTAAAAATCATGCTGATAAAATCGTCTATGTCAAGACAAAAACCTGCACATTTTTTAAGAATATAGAAAATCCTCAATTTTCTGAGTATAAATTGCCCACTCAATGCACGTTTTGTCATGAGGAGTCCAGATGCAATTAGGCCACAACCCGCTGCTCCCCCCCCCCCCCCCACTCCTCATTACATCAATAGCAACTAGCAAGGTTTCCAAGTGATAAAGGTAATGCTAAAGCTGATAATTTTGTTTTTCATTTGATTTATCTTTATCAATGTTATACATGCATACTGTTAAAAAAAAAAAAGCGATAGATAAACAAATGTAGAGCTTGGGTTAGGAATTAGGTTCGGTTCTGTTTTGTCAGTCTGTCAGTCTGTTGGTCTGCCTGTTTGTCTATCTGTATGTCTGTCAGTCTGTCTGTCTGTTGTCACTGTCATCCAGACATTCCTGACTGTCCTAAATGTTTTCGCCTCTCATGTCCCTCGAAGTTTGCTGCTTTCACATGCTGAATTTTTCGTTCGCGTGTTTTGTGTCCTGGAATATTGTTCGCAATTTTGGACGTCCATGAAGTTTTTTGCGCTTTTTTCGCGTCATGAATTTACGTTGCTTTTTTTGGCTTTTTGGAATTATTCATATAGCCTTTCGTGCTACCAGAACATTCGTACTTTTTTGTGTGCTGAAATGTTGTCTCTTCACCGCTGAACTATTTCGTCACAACTTCATGTGATGATATTTTGTCGCATTTTTGCGTCTGAAGTTTGTCGCCATATTTCGCAAGAGAATTTTTGCGTCGATCCTGAATATTCCATCATCATTTTTTGCGTGCTGAATTATTCGTCGCTATTACGTGTACTGAAAATTTTTTGTCACATTACGTGCCCAGAAATGTTTGTCACTTTTTGGCGTGTGAATTTCCTTCACTTTTTGTGTGCTGAAATTTTCAGATCACTTTTTCACATGCTCTGAATTTTTGTCACTTTCACTTGCTGTAAATTTTGTCTCTTTTGCATTCTGAAGGTTCATCGCAATATGCCTTGCTGGACCCTTTCATCACTTTTCGTGTGCTGAATTTTTGTCGTTTTCGCGTGGCTGAAAAGTTTGTCGCTTTTCATGTATGAATTTTGCGTGCACCTATTATGATCCTGTATTTTCGTCATTTTCCTGTGCAGAATTCTTCGTTGCTTTTTCACGTGACTGACAAATTTTCATCCTAATTTGCATGCTGAATTTTTTGTCGCTTTTCACTTGCTGAAATTTTTGTCGCATTTTGAATCCTGAAGGTCTCATACCAGCTTTTTGTGTGCTGGATTTTCATCGCTTTTTGCGTTGCTGAGAATTTTTGTTGCATCTCCCTGTACTAGAAATTTTTGAGCAGCTTCGTGTTCGTGAAATTTTTTTATTGCTTTCCGATTCTATGTAATTTTCCTGCGCTTTTTTCGCAGCCAAACGGTTTCGCCACTTTTGTTGATGCCTGAAATTTCATCGCTTTTCACAATGGTTGAATTTTCATTGCATTTTGTGGTGCTGAAAATTTTTCGTTCTTTTTTTCGCAGTGTAGGTGAATTTTTATCACTTTTTGCATCCTAGAAGGTTCATCGCTCATGCATGCTGAATTTTTCAGCACTTTTCAACATGCGTGAATTTCGTCACTTTTCAACATGCTGAATTTTCGTCACTTTTCCTACAATGCTGAATTTTCGTCGCTTTTTCTGCGCTTGCTGGAATTTATTCCATCGACTTTATTTCTCACAATGCTAAATCTTTTCATTGCCACTACACTTTTCGCAGTCCAGAAGGAGTCGACGAAATATATTTGCTGAATTTTTCGTCGCTTACGCGCGTACTGAAAATTTTTCTTCGAGCCTTTCACGTACTGAAATTTTGTCGCGTTCATAGTGCAAGAATTTTCGTCGCTTTCTGTGCGCTGATATTTTGTCACATTTTCGCGTCCTAAATGTTGTCGCTTTTTTACATCATTAAGTACTGTCAGTCTGTCACTGGTTAGCTGTCCAGTCCTGTCCTGTATTGTCAGTCCTTTTTTTTTTTCCCTTGTTTGTTTATTTTTTGTTAAGAAGTAAGTAGGCAATAGGTCAGTACTTAGTACCTAATACATAATATACCATATTTCATTTTCTGTAGCACAAACTTCAATACTTTTGTTCAATAGCAAAAGAACAGTGAGAGAAAAAAAAATAAAGAGTGTCGGAATAGAATAGACATGCCACGTAGAAACAGAAGCATAAGAAATAAAGGACAGAGATGAGAAGTTAAAAGATTGAAAAAGAAAAGGAAAAATAACCAAAAGAGAGAATTAGGAGAGATCTACCTATCTAATTTTTGGCCCAACCGTCACCCAGATTTCTAATCTATTTAATGTTCTAAGGTTTGATGTTAGATTGCAACCATATTAGCTTGTAAAAAGTTGATAACAAATGAAACCCAAATCTTTAAGAATTGGTCCTACTTCTTGCCTAAGTAGGAGGATGTCATTTCTTCAACATGTATCGTTTCAGACATGATTGATCCACAGTATTGAATGTAAGCGATTGGTGCGTTTTTCCAAAATTTAAGTGAACATAATTTTTTTAGCTGTTATTAGACCATAATTAAGAAAAGCCCCCTTCTTGGAAAAATAGTTAATTTACTTCCCCTTACGATTGGATCCCAAAGAATAATCAATTCTGTATTGCGGAGTTCAACTTTGTGTTAAATATTTTGGGTAAAAATTCCAAAAATGTCATCAAAATTTATACAGTTTGTGTAGAACACACAAAGGAATGTGCTTATATGGCAATTTTGAGTATAGACATTTTTGTCGCAGATGGAGGGAGAACATTGAATACTATCCTCTATGC
>CM069159.1:2606129-2649667 GCA_035221665.1 Okamejei kenojei
GAAGGTTGGAGGTGAGATATGATGAATAAATAGTGGGGGGGAGGTTATGGAAGATGGATGGAAGATGAGATGTGAAAGGAAATGTGGGTGTTTAATGGTGGAGGGTTAGAAAATAGGGGGGAAGAGGTAGTGTGAAAAAGTAGGGGATGGGGTAAGACGGGGAGTGATCTCATCGTGTTTACGTTACTTCCCACTGGTATTTTCCTCTGTCGGAGGAGGTCCTCGTTTCAGAGACCTACAGGGGTGTTGGCACCCCAGATGATGGGGTAGCTCCCCGTAGTTGCCCCCTGAACGGGATGAGCTAGTCAGCCGAAGGTGGAGGTTCAGGGCAATGGTGTACCACTCTGTCTCCTTATCGATAGCCTATGAGTGCGGTGTGCTCTCTAAGGCTGAGTCGCATGGAGAGTTTTAGAGCAAAGAAATACTCTTGTTGCCTGTGGAAGTTAACTCTGGTGCGTGGAGGTCGTCTGTTCGGTCGTGATCCTCCTTCGTTTCCTAGGGTGCCAGTGTACCACAACCCTGGGTGCCTCTTTGTTTTTTCTTCCCCAGGCCCAACTGGAGGTGATGGGAGAGATGTGACAGGATGCCGCAGCCAGTCAGAGGCTGCTTGTTGCGGTTCAGGGGTGTCGGGACCCATCCCTGGCAATTGATCCTGGGGGGATGGTGGCATGCCGAGGAGGGGGAGAGTGATGGGCCAGTTTGTGTAGCGGGATTTAGTGAACTTTCCGAGAGTTCTGGTCTTTCAATTATTTGATAACGACCTGGGAGCAGCACTGCAACTTGTTGTGTTTCACAGGAGAGGACGAGTGGGAGTGGCCGAGTCCCAGATCTCCAAGGCCGTGGATCAGCCACCAGTTATCTGTGAGGTGCGAGAGTTCCTAAAAACAAGTCATTACTCACATAACAAAAATGGTGCTGCACGAAACGTGGGAGAATGGCCAGCCATTATTAAGACCTCGAGCTAATCCTTGGCAACAAGGACAGCGAGCTTCCTGACTCTGAGAAGAGAAGTTATGGGGACTTTTTGGATTCCTCAAGAGAGCTACAAGTGTGAGGAATCTCAATTTAGTGTGCCTGCACATTCACAGTAGCTACATTAAATTTCAACCGGGAAGAGAGTATTCCGCAGATTTCAGCTTTTCTCATCCCTTAGAAGAGGGGAAATTTGCGGTGTGTTTTCTGCAAGAGACGCATACTTTATAGTGGATGAACCCACCAGTGGCGACTTGGCGTGGGAAGGGGGGGTCTACATGAGTCCCATCTTCTCACAGCTCGAACTCGAGTGGGGTGGCCTTTGCTGTTGAGTTCCCCCGAATTTTCTGCCAAATGTTTTAAAAGTGCAAGAGATTGTGCCAGGACGTTTGCTCCATCTGGCCGTGAGCCTGGATGGCATGCCGTTGCATTCAATAACGGTATTCCCCTAGCTCCGGCACGATGCAGGGCCGGGCCTACTTCAAGGAGGTGAACTTGCGTCTGTTTGATCACAATTTTGATAGGGGAGAGTTTGTCGTTCCTTGGTGGGGATTTTAATTGCACACTTGAAGGCGCGAGACCGTTCTGGTACTCAGAGAGCCCCTGCTGTAGCGAAGAAGCTGTAGAGGGTTGATGAAATCCTTTGAGTTGGTTTGATGCTGGCGGAACCTTCCACCCGATTCCACTGCTTTTTCGCGGAGGGTCTGAGGTGGTGGTTCCCGCAATTGAAAATCGAAGTATATATTTCACGACGTTTGTTTCCCGTTCTCGGCGCTTCAATGCGGCTGGTGCCGTGCTCGACCACTGTCTGGTGCGTGTGGAGTTTCAATCCAAGCGCGCGCTCGGGGCTTGGGTCCGCGTACTGTGCACTTTAACAACAGTCTGCTAGAGAGATCGGTGTTTCCAGGAAGCATTCTTCAGTCGGTTTTGGGGAAGTGGAGAGAGAGGCAGAGGTGCTTCTCTTCACCTTAGGCAGTGGTGGATGTGGGGAAAGCTCACATCCGTCCATTTGTAAGGATTATACGTGGGGGTCGACCGGAAAGCGGGACTCAGCGGTTCGAGAGGCTTGAGAGGGAGATACTGGACGCAGAGTCCTCGTCTGGGTCGGTTGGTGAAGGACTCCTGCAATGGGGAGAGTTTTCAATGAAGAAGGAAAGCTTTTAGGAGCCTGCTGCTTGAGCGGTCCCGAGGGGCCTACGTGAGTCAGCGGGTCCAGATGCTAGCGCGATTTTCTGGACCGAGCTTCCGCCTTTCTTTTCTCTCTGGAGAAGGGGCGGGGAGCTCGCAAACAGCTCGTGAGCTGCTCCAGACGACGGGTCCCCCCCTCTGTCCACAGATCCGAGAGGATAAGTTGCCTTGTCAAGGTCCTTTTATGGGTCCTCTGTTCACTGCGGATAGATTCAACAGGGAGGCTCAGCGAGATCTGTGGGAGGTCTGCCGACTGTAGATAGGGGGTCAGATTCTTCTTGATGCCCCTTAACTTGGAGAGTTGACTCGTGCCCTGACATCAGCTCGGAGCGTAAGTACCCCTGGGATGGAATGGCTGACGGTAAGTTTTTTTGTTTAGAGCGTCGGGATGTTCTTGTGGAAGATAACATGTTGGTTTCTGGGGAGAGCCTGGCGACCGGGAGATGCCCCTCTCGTGGCGTAGGGCAGTATGTTGTCCCCGCTGCCCAAAGAAAGGGTGAACTCCCGCTTGTTGAAGAACTGGGCGCCCCTGGTCTCTCTCCTATGCACAGAGTAATAAGTTTTTTGCACGGGCAATGCAATTCGCCGGCTCGTGCTGTCTCAACTGATTCACCTGACCAGTCCTATACAGTCCCCCCTGGCAGGTCCATCCAGGATAACATCCACCTGGTAAGGGACCTGATCATCTAGCCCCCCCCAGGTGCAGCGTGTGCACCCAGCAGCTTTTCTGTCTCTTGATCAGGAGAAGGCTTTTGATAGGGTGGAACATAATACCTTTCGGGACGTTGCAACGTTTGGTTTGGCCGCATTTCGTGGCCCGGGTCCGGCTTTTGTACACGCAGTGGAGTGGCCTTGTGAAGGTTAATGGTGCGTTGTTGTCTTCCTTTTCATTTTGGGAGGGGGTCTGTCAGGGTGCCCCATGTCGGGTCAGTTATTACTCGGGGTCCCCCTGTGTGGAGCCGTTCCTGTGGTCTTCTTCGAGAGGTTGACAGCCTCGGCCCTACCTCCCGGTGGTGGAGTGGTTCTTCTCGGCGTATGCCGATGATGTACTCCTTAATTGGGCTCACTGATCCTGGTGACCTGCGGAGGATGCGTGACTTGCAGGAGAATTTCTCGCTGCATCTTCTGCTAGATTTAACTGGAGTAAGTGTTCTGGCTTTTAGTGGGTGAGTGTCAGAGTAGACTCCCTGCCAAGGAGGAATGTAATGTTTGCGTGGAGTAACCACGCACCTCCTCAATCTGGGGGTGTACCTAGCCCACTGAGGAGATGCCTTGGCCGGCAAACTGGCGGGAGTTGGTGACGAAAGTGATCGCCCGGTTGGTGCGCTGGTCCAGGCCTGCTTGGAGTTCCTTTCCTATTCGTGGGAGGGTGCTGGTCATAAACCAGCTGGTGGCCCTCCATGTTGATGTGGTACCCCCCCGGAACGCCAAGGCTGGCTACTCTTGTGCCGCCCTCTATTTTGTTGCAACTGCTATTACAGAAGAAGCTGGTAGATTTTCTTTTGGGGAAATAGGAAGCACTGGGTTACCGCTGCGGTCCTGAGTCTCCTCATCGTCAAAACCCCCCACCCCCCCCCCCCACCCCTCCCCCCCACCCCCCCCCCCCCTCCCTTTAGAGGAGGGGCGGCCAGTCCTTGGTATGTGTGCGTACCCAGGTGTCAGCTCTCCGCCTAGAGGACCTGCGGAGGTACATGTACGAGAGATAACCCACCCAGATGCACGCTCCTGCACACTTATTTTTTTTCCGTCGGGTTTGTTGTCTAAGGGGGTTCTCACGGCTCCCGTTGGCGGGTATCCAGTCGACCCGCTCTAAGGGGCTTGCCAGTCCTTCTACCGCGGGATTGCTAAGAGTGAGGAAATTTGGTTGTTTTCATCTGCTGTTGTTTTCCCAAGAGGGGAGGGGGTTGTCGTGGCTTCGGTGAGTTGGCCGGTCCTCACCCTGTCATAGGCGGGTGTTCGAGGAGAGGCGAGTGCCTAGAGAGGTTCTAATAGAGCTTAACCCCCAGCTCCTCAGAATCTGCTCATCGGGCCTAGGATGCCTGGATATTATCTCGGGTACCTCCCGTTCCACACAATCTAAGCCTGCCGCCGTTCTGAGAATGACCAGCTTGCCATTTCGTGATGCAAGAGACGCACACTGTACAGGATGCTCCTGCACATTTTGCACCACTTACCTTCGTCTCCCGTCCCGATCACCATGGCGGACGGTGTTACCACCTGACGGCGGGGGAGGTTCTCAGTGGGGTCCCTTCCTATAAA
Organism: Okamejei kenojei; assembly: GCA_035221665.1. NCBI lineage: Eukaryota > Metazoa > Chordata > Chondrichthyes > Rajiformes > Rajidae > Okamejei > Okamejei kenojei. Next base: position 2,610,549 of record CM069159.1, read on the forward strand.
TGTTGTTCCCCTTTACATTGGGGACTGGGTGGAAGATGTTGCACAGAGCGGTGGTTTGTAATTAAGACTTTTGAGTCGGTTTCACAGGGCTCTCCGCAGCATGTAATTTCTGTGGCGAGCAAGAGACCGTGTTCCACGTGTAATATGGAGTGTGAAAGCTACTGCCCCCTGTACCAAAATCTGAAGGGGTTGTCCTCAAGTTCTGGTTGCATATTTAGTCCCACGATTCTAGTGTTTCGGGACACAAGCAGGGAGTGGGAGAATCCGGAGTGGGGGGGGGGAACTTCCTGTCGTTTGCCCTGGGGGCCTGGCCAAGAGCCATTCAATCACGGGGTCCAGGCACCGGGCGGCTCGATTGTCCAGCTAGAGTCGGCTTGCCTGCCTGCCCCTTTTTCCACCAACGACCGTGGCACTGTGTCCCTGAGCGGGAACATGCGGTGTCCACGGGGACTCTGCGGCCTTCGTGGCGCTGGTCACCGCGTGGGGTTCAGTGTATTGTGAACAATGATTGTATTGTTGTACTATAATGGTTGTATATATTGCCATTTTTGATTATGGTTTGATGTGTTTGTATTTATGAATTTGTGACAATAAAGTTTTTGAAACTAAAAAAAAAACAAAAAGAGAGAGAGAGGTGGGGGAGAGGGGGGAAGTACAGCAAGCTGAGGAAGAAGGAGGGGTGGAGAGGGGGGGTAAGTCAAGTCCATTTTATTTCTATAGCACATTTAAAAAAACAACTCTCGTTGACCAAAGTGCTTTGACATCATGCAGGTACAAACACTGGTACTGCAGAGAGAGAACACAGGGATAGAGGGGGAGGAAAGAAGAGAGTGGGGGAGAGAGAAGAGGGAAGGAGAGGGTGGAGGAAGACGGGAGAGGGGGGACGAGGGAGAGACATTGGGAGAGACACGTGAATAAAGAGTTGGGGGAGTGGGAGCGATGGGTCGTCACGGTGGGGGGAAGAGAGAAGTCAAGAGTGGGGAGAGGAGAAGATGGAGAGAGAGAGTGTACAGCAGCTGAGTGCAGATCGTTTTCACTACATGTTATGAGTCAAGGCTTTGGTAATTACGACCACTTGCCTTTTTACCATGAGTCCTGCCTGCCTGTTCCCCTGTCATAGTATTAGAGAGACGAGGAAGCGTGGTCAATTGCTGTGGGTATACAAAAGGCTGAGAAACTCACATGTGCGCACATCCTAAGGAGCGAAGAGATAGCAAATTTTTCGCCAAAACCCTTATTTGCTGTATTGTAAATAACGTATCTCTGCACCTTTATTACCGTGTAAGGCTTTCAGTTATTATACGAGCCATGAAACACTGAGGAAAAAGGTGGACTGGAGGAGAGAGAGAGGGGGGGAGGTGGGAGAAGAGAGAGGGGGAGCCAAGGGGGGAGGTGGAGGGTGGGAGAAGAGATGAGTGGGAGGGGAGGGTCTGGGGAGAGGATAGGAGGGAGAGGTGGGGGAGAGAGGAGGGTGGAGAGAGGGGAGAGGGAGACAGGAGAGGGTTAGGGGGGTTCCATATAACCATATAACCATATAACAATTACAGCACGGAGACAGGCCCTCTCGGCCCTTCCAGTCCGTGCCAACCATTTGTTTTCCCCTAGTCCCATCTACCTGCACTCAGACCATAACCCTCCATTCCCTTCACGTCCATATACCTATCCACTTTACTTTTAAATGTTAAAATCGATCCTGCCTCCACCACCTCTGCTGGAAGCTCATTCCACACAGCCACCACCCTCTGAGTAAAGAAGTTCCCCCTCACGTTACCCCTAAACTTCTGTCCCTTAATTCTCATGTCATGTCCTCTTGTTTGAAATCTTGCCTTACCCTCAATGGGAAAATCTTCTTCCACGTCAACTCTGTCTATCCCCTTTCATCATTTTAAAGAACCTCAATCAAGTCCCCCCTTAACCTTCTGCGCTCCAAAGAATAAAGACCTAACTTGTTTCAACCTTTCTCTGTAACATAGTTTGCTGGAACCCTGGCACATTCTAGTAAATCTCCTCTGTACTCTCCTCTCTATTTTGTTGAAATCCTTCCTATAACTAGGCGAAACCAAAATTGTACACCATACTCCAGAATTAGTCTTACCAATGCCTTGTACAATTTTAACATTACTCCCTACTCCCTATATTCAATGCTCTGATTTATAAAGCCACACACCAAAGGCTTTCTTTACCACCCTATTCTACATAGGCGATTCCACCTTCAGGAACTATGCACAGTTTATTCCTAGATCCCTCTGTTCCACAGCTTTCCTCAATTCCCTACCATTTACCATGTACAATCCTATTTTGATTTTGTCCTGCCAAGATGTAGCACTTCACACTTATCAGCATTAAACTCCCATCTGCCATCTTTCCAGCCCACTTTTTCCAAATGGCCCAAATCTCTCTGTAGACTTTGAGTACTTCATTATCCACAATACCACCTATCTTAGTATCATCTGCATACTTACTTATCCAATTTTCCACCCCATCATCCAGATCATTAATGTACAATGACAAACAACAGTGACCCAACACAGATCCCTGAGGCACCCCACAGGTCACACGGCTTCCAACCTGACAAACAGGCCATCCACCATTACTCTCTGACATCTCCCATTCAGCCACTGTTGAATCCATCTTGCTAACTCCGCCATTAACACCCAAAGATTGAACCTTCTGAACCTAACCTTCCATGGAGAACCTTGTCAAAGGCCTTACTGAAATCCATAAGACAACATCCACTGCTTTACCCTCATCAATTTCCTTTCCCTAGTTAGCCCCACCGCTTCAAAAAATTCAAGAAGGTTTGTCAAACATGACCTTACCAGGCCCCCCCCCACAAATCCATGTTGACTGTTCCTGATCAGACCCTGTTTATCCAGATGCTTATATATATTATCTCTAAGTATCCTTTCCATTAATTTGCCCACCACTGACGTCAAACTAATAGGTCTATAATTGCTAGTTTATTCTTTGAACCCTTTTTAAACAATGGAACAACATGCGCAGTACGCCAATCCTCCGGCACTATTCCCGTTTCTAATGACATTTGAAATATTTCTGTCATAGCTAGCTCCTGCTATTTCTACACTAACTTCCCTCAATGTCCCTAGGGAATATCCTGTCAGGACCTGGAGACTTATCCACCTTTATATTTTTCAAAAGTGTCAGTACTCTCCTCCTCTTTGAATCTCATAGATTCCATAGCTACTCTACTTTTTTCCCTTACCTCACAGAGTTCAATATCCTTCTCCTTGGTGAATACCAAAGAAAATAAATTGTTCAATATCTCCCCCCATCTCTTTTGCTCTGCAGATAGCTGTCCATTCTGGTTCTCTAATGGTCCAATTTTATCCCTCGTTTTATCCTTTTACTATTAATATAGCTGTAGAAACCCTTTGGATTTACTTTCACCTTTCTTGCCAAAGCAACCTCATATCTTCTTTTAAGCCTTCCTAATTTCTTTTCTTAAGATTCTTTTTACATTTCTTATACTCCTCTAGCACCTCATTTACTCCATGCCTCCTATAATTATTGTAGATATCTCTCTTTTTTAGAAACAAGTGTCTAATTTAATTTCCCCCTTGAAAACCATGGCTCTTTCCAATTTTTACTATTTCCTTTCAACCTAACAGGGACATAAAGATTCTGTACTCCTTACAATTTCCCCCTTTAAAAAAAATGTCCATCCATTTTCTCTTCTACATCCTTCCCCATGAAACAAAGTGTCCCAATTCACTCCTTTAAAATCCTCACGCATTCCCAATTCAAAGTTAGCCTTTCTCCAATCAAAAATCTCCACTCTAGTCCTGTTCTGACTCGCTCCATAATTATATTGAGAAAACTAATGGTATTGTGATCACTGTCCCGAAGTGCTCACCAACGCATACCTCCGTCACCTGTCCTGCCTCATTTCCTAACAGGAGGTCCAGCACTGCCCCTTCTCTGGTCCCCCGGTACCTCTATGTACTGCTGCAAAAAAAAAATATCCTGCACACATTTTACAAACTCCAAACCATCCAGCCCAATTTACAGAATGTGGTTCCCAGTCTATTTTTGGGAAATTGAAATCTCCCACAATCACTACCTTGTGCTTACTACTACTAAAAATCTGCTATCTCCTTACATATTTTGCTCTTCCAATCTCGCTCCCCATTTGGCGGTCTATAGTAGTACACCCCTAAAAGTGTTGCTACACCGTTCCCACTTCTCAGTTCCACCCAAATAGCCTCCCTAGACGAACCCTCTAATCTATCCTGCCAAAGCACTGCTGTAATATCCTCTCTGACAAGCAATGCAACACCTCCACTTCTGGTCCCTCCAATTCTATCACCCCGGAAGCAACGAAATCCTGGAATATTTAGTTTCCAATCACAGTCCTCCTGCAACCATGTTTCACTGATTGCCACAACATCATATTTCCAGGTGTCAATCCAGCTCTAAGTTCATTTCACTGCAGAGAGAGAGAGAGAGAGAGAGAGAGAGAGAGAGGAGAAAGTGCAGCTCGCTGAGGAAACAGGTGCGGGGTTGACAGTGGGGGAGAGAGCGGGGCGGGGAGAGAGAAGGGTGGGGTTAGTGATGGGGCGAGGAGATAGATGGGGTGTTGGGAGGAGAGGTATTGCGGGGGGGGGATGGGGGAGGGAGAGGCCAGTGATGGAAGAAGAGGGGAGGCGGGGGGGGGGGAATCGTGGGAGAGGGAGGTGGGATGAGGGAGGGGGGGAGGTGATGGGGACAATGAGGGGAAGGAGTTCGAGGGAGGGGGTGGGAGGGAGGGGAGGGGTGAGAGGAGGAGGGGTGAGAGAGGCCGGTGTGGAGGGGGGGGTTGAGAGAGAGGGTGGGTGAGAGAGTGAGGGGGCTAGAGAGAGGAGGGGTGGGTGTGTGAAGGGCTCCCGGTACCTGACCAGAAATGTTCTGTTTGCAGAAGAAAGTGCTGCTGGCCTTGAAGAAGCAGAGTTCAGGAGCTCAGAGCAGCCAGGGAGGCATCAAATGCTGTCGGTGACCTCGCAGTGACCTCCTCCTTGCTGAATTACGCCCAACATCTCCACTTAGTCCGTCTACCAAGCACAAGCTGGACGAACGCTTCGCCCAACACCTCCGCTCAGTCCGCCTTAGCCTACCTGATCTCTTGGTGGCTCAGCACTTCAACTCCCCTTCCCATTCCCAATCCTGACCTTTCTGTCCTGGGCCTCCTCCATTGTCAGAGTGTGGCGCAGTGCAAATTGGAGGAACAGCACCTCATATTTCACTTGGGTAGTTTACACCCCAGTGGTATTACCATTGACTTCTCTAACTTCAAATAGCCCTTGATTTCCCTCTCTCTCCATCCCCTCCCCTTCACTAGTCATTGTACGAGTTTCACTGTTGTCCTGCTGAGTTCCACTGTCTGTTTATTTTGTTATCACCTGCCCCACAGCCAACAATGGACCATCGTGGACTATACCATTCCTTGACTGGTAACCTAACTCAACCCAACCCAACGCAACCTATCCTAATCCAACCCAACCTAAACTAACCTAACCCAACCTAACCCAACCTAATCTAACCTAACCCAAACAAACCCAATCTGATCTGACCCAACCCAACCCAACCTAGCCTTCCCCAAGTTAATCTAACCTAACCTAACCCAAACTAACCCAAACTAATCAAACCTAACCTAACCCAATCTAAACTAACATAACCTAACTAACCCAAACTAATCAAACCTAACCTAACCTGATCTAAATTAACCACACCCAGTTTAACCTAACCCACCCTAACCGAATTCAACCTTTTCTCACCACTCCCTCTCTTTCCTTCACTCTCCCCCACCCCGCTCCCCTTCCCTCCCCTCTTCTTCCCTTTTCTCCTCTCCCTCTCTTCCCCTCCTCTCTCCTCTCTCTCTCCCCTCTCCTCTCTCCTCCTCCCTCTCCTCTCCCCCTCCCCCTCTCCCTACCATCTCCTCCCTCCCCTCATCCTCCTCTCGATCTCTCCCCCCCCCCCCTCCCTCTCCTCTCCTCCCTCCCCTCTCCTCCCTCCCCTCTACTCCCTCGCCTCTCTCATCCTCTCTCTCTTTCTCCTCTCCTCTCTTCCCTTCCAGCGCCCGGAGCAGTTACCCCCGCCCAGCACCGGGAACGTTATCCGACCGGACCGGCTACATTCCTAGCCACAAATGAGCCTCCATCTTGGAGCAGTGCAGGAACCGGAGGGGAGGGGGTCACAGAGACGGGGAGAGGGGGTATAGGGGCGGAGAGGAGGGGGGATTGAGGTGCAGGGGTCCAACAGTCCCCAGCTATATGCAGAGGGAGGGGGCAAGAAGGTGGCGATGGAAGGGTTAATTTGTGGTGTGTGTGTGTATGGTGGTTCACTGAGTGCCGCACCCTGCACAGAAGGAGAGAATAGTTAATGAAGCGTTGTTGCCGGTCTAACCGGTTCCAACAGGGATTTCCCTGCGATGTTCACCTGACTCACCTTCTCACTGAAGATAGACACAAAATGCTGGAGTAGCTCAGCTGGAGACAAGGAACGGCTGACGTTTCGGGTCGAGACCATTCTTCAGACTGAGAGTCAGTGGACAGGGATAGGAGAGATACAGACGGCGATGTGGAGAGATAGAAACATAGACAATAGGTGCAGGAGTAGGCTATTCGGCCATTTCGAGCCAGCACCGTCAGTCAATGTGATCATAGAAACATAGAAAATAGGAGTAGGCCATTTGGCCCTTCGAGCCTGCACCGCCATTCAATATGATCATGGCTGATCATCCAACTCAGTATCCCGTACCTGCCTTCTCTCCATACCCCCTGATCTCTTTAGCCACAAGGGCCACATCTAACTCCCTCTTAAAGTTATCCCTAACCCCTAAAGAGATCCCTAACTCCGAGGGACTCGGGTAGAGGGGGCTAGGGGTCAGGGTGTGGGGCAAGAGGCAGAGAAGGGAAGCACACGGATCCAAAATGTAGGCGAGAAAGATGAAAAAGATAATAGACAGAGAATAAGGGATGGTGGGTTTCTAAAATGTGTATATTTTAATGCTAGGAGAATTGTAAGTAAGGTGGATGAACTTAGAGCCTGGATTGACAACTGGAAATATGATGTTTTGGCAATCAGTGAAACATGGTTGCAGGAGGGCTGTGATTGGAAACTAAATATTCCAGGATTTCGTTTGCTTCAGGTGTGATTAGAATTGGGAGGGTCCAGAAGGGGGAGGTGTTGCATTGCTTGTCAGAGAAGAATATTACAGCAGTGCTTTGGCAGGATAGATTAGAGGGCTCGTCTAGGGAGGTCTATTTGGGTGGAACTGAGAAGTGGGAACGGTGTAGCAACACTTTTTAGGGGTGTAATTATAGACCGCCAAATGGGGAGCGAGAATTGGAAGAGCAAATAATGTAAGGAGATAGCAGATATTAGTAGTAAACACAAGGTAGTGATTGTGGAGATTTCAATTTTCCAAAAATAGACTGGGAACACATTCTGTAAATGGGCTGGATGGGTTTGGAGTTTCTTAAATGTGTGCAGGATAGTTTTTTGCAGCAGTACATAGAGGTATCGACCAGAGAAGGGCAGTGCTGGACCTCCTGTTAGGAAATGAGGCAGGTCAGGTGACGGAGTATGCGTTGGTGAGCACTTCGGACCAGTGATCACAATACCATTAGTTTTCAATATAATTATGGAGAGAGTCAGAACTGGAACCTAGGGTGGAGATTTTTGATTGGGGGAGAAAGGCTAACTTTGAGGGAATGCATAAGGATTTTAAAGGAGTGAATTGGACACTTTGTTTCATGGGAAGGAATGTAGAAGAGAAATGGAGGACATTTAAAAGGGGAAACTTGTAAGAGTACAGAATCTTTATGTCCCTGTTAGTTGAAAGGAAATAGTAAAAATTGGAAAAGAGCCATGGTTTTCAAGGGAAATTGAACACTTGTTTCTAAAAAAAAAGAGAGATATCTACAATAGTTATAGGAGCATGGAGTAAATGAGGTGCATAGAGGAGTATAAAGAATGTAAAAAGAATCTTAAGAAAGAAATAGGAAGGCTAAAAGAAAGATATGAGGTTGCATGGCAAGAAAGGTGAAAGTAAACCCAAAGGTTTCTACAGCTATATTAATACAAAAGGATAACGAGGATAAAATTCGGACCATTAAGAACCAGAATGGACAGCATCTGCAGAGCCAAAAGAGAATGGGGAGATATTGAACAATTTCTTTTCTTTTCTTCGGTATTCACCAAGGAGAAGGATATTGAACTCTGTGAGTTAAGGGGAAAAAGTAGAGTAGCTAATGGAAACTAATGAGATTCAAAGAGGAGGAAGTACTGACACTTTTGAAAAATATAAAAGTGGATAAGTCTCCAGGTCCTGACAGGATATCCCTAGGACATTGAGGGAAGTAAGTGTAGAAATAGCAGGAGACTATGACAGAAATATTTCAAATGTCATTAGAAACGGGAATAGTGCCGGAGGATTGGCGCACTGCGCATGATTGTTCCATTGTTATAAAAGGGTTCAAAGAATAAACCTAGGCAATTAATAGACCTATTAGTTTGACGTCAGTGGTGGGCAAATTAATGGAAAGGATACTTAGAGATAATAAATATAAGCATCTGGATAAACAAAAAGGTGGTCTGATCAGGAACAGTCAACATGGATTTTTGTGCCTGGAAGGTCATGTTTGACAAAAACCTTCCTTGAATGTTTGAAGCGTAACTAGGGAAATTGATGATGGGTAAAGCAGTGGATGTTGTCTTATGGATTTGTCAGTAAGGCCTTTGACAAGGTTCCCCATGGAAGGTTCGTTAAGAAGGTTCAATCTTTGGGTGTTAATGGCGGAGTAGCAAGATGGATTGAACAGTTGGCTGAATGGGAGATGTCAAGAGTAATGGTGGATGGCTGTTTGTCAGGTTGGAAGCCGGTGGACCATGGGGTGCCTCAGGGATCTGTGTTGGGTCCACTGTTGTTTGTCAAGTAACATCAATGATCTGGATGCATGGGTGGAAAATTGGCTAAGTAAGTATGAGCAGATGATACTAAGATAGGTGGTGTTGTGGATAATGAAGTAGATTTTCAAAGTCTACAGAGGGATTTGGGCCATTTAGAAAATGGGCTGAAAGATGGCAGATGGAGTTTAATGTTGTTAAGTGTGAAGTGCTACATCTTGGCAGGACAAATCAAAGTAGGAAGTACATGGTAAATGGTAAGGGAAATTGAGGAATGCTGTGGAACAGATGGATCTACGGGGTATAATAACTGTGCATAGTTCCCTGAAGGTGGAATCGCATGTAGATAGGGGTGGTAAAGAAAGCCTTTGGTGTGCTGGCCTTTATAAATCAAGCATTGAATATAGGAGTAGGGAAGTAATGTTAAAATTGTACAAGGCATTGGTAAGACCAATTCTGGAGTAAATGTGTGTACAATTTTTGGTCGCCTAGTTTAGGAAGGATGTACAACAAAATAGAGAGAGTACAGAGGAATTACTAGAATGTTGCCAAGGGTTCCAGCAACTATGTTACAGAGAAAGGGTTGAACAAGTTAGGTCTTTATTGTTTGGAGCGCAGAAGGTTAAGGGGGACTTGATTGAGGTCTTTAAAATGATGAAAGGGATAGACAGAGTTGACGTGGATACGTTTTTTTTTTTCCCATTTGAGGGTAGGTAAGGATTCAAACAAGAGGGCAATGATATTAGAATTAAGGGACAGAAGTTTTGGGGTAACGTGAGGGGGAACTTCTTTACTCAGAGGGTGGTGGCTGTGTGGAATGAGCTTCCAGCAGAAGTGGTGGAGGCAGGATCGATTTTGACATTTAAGAGTAAAGTGGATAGGTATATGGACGTGAAGGGAATGGAGGGGTATGGTCTGAGTGCAGGTAGATGGGACTAGGGGAAAACAAATGGTCGGCACGGACTGGAAGGGCCGAGAGGGCCTGTTTCCGTGCTGTAATTGTTATATGGTTTGTTATATGGTTAAATATAGCCAATGAACTGGCCTCAACTACTTTCAGTGGCAGAGAATTCCAGAGACTCACCACTATGTGTGAAAATTATTTTTCTCATCTCGGTCCTAAAAGACTTCCTCCTTATCCTTAAACTATGACCCCTTTTTCTGGACTTCCCCAACATTGGGAACAATCTTCTTGCCTCTAGCCTGTCCAACCCCTTAAGAATTTTGTAAGTCTCTATGAGATCCCCCCTCAATCTTCTGAATTCCAGCAAGTACAAGCCGAGTCTATCCAGTCTTTCTTCATATGGAAGTCGTGCCATCCCAGATATCAGTCTGGTGAACTTTCTCTGTACTCCCTCTAGAGCAAGAATGTCTTTCCTCCGATTAGGAGACCAAAACTGTATGCAATACTCCAGGTGTGGCCTCACCAAGGTCCCGTACAACTGCAGTAGAACCTCCCTGCTCCTACACTCAAATCCTTTTGCTATGAATGTTAACATACCATTCGCTTTCTTCACAGCCTGCTGCACCTGCATGCCTACTTTCAATGACTGGTGTACCATGACACCCAGGTCTTGTTGCATCTCCCCTTTTCCTAATCGGGGAGGCCGTCATTCAGAATAATAAGATCTTACTTACTTTCCTGTTGCTTTCTTGCCACCAAAGTGGATAACCTCACATTTATCCACATTATACTGCATCTGCCATGCATTTTGCCCACTCACACCAACCTATCCAAGTCACCTTGCAGCCTCTAGCATCCTCCTCACAGCTAACACTGCCCCCCCAGCTTCGTGTCATCTGCGAAAACCTTGGAGATGTTTTTGCATTCAATTCCCTCGTCCAAATCATTAATATAATATTGTAAATAGCTGGGGTCCCAGCACTGATCCTTGCGGTACCACCCCACTAGTCACTGCCTGCCATTGTGAAAAGGACCCGTTTACTCCTACACGTTTGTTTTTCTTCCTGTCTGCCAGCCAGTCTCAATCCACATCAATACTGAACCCCCAATACAAGAAACATAGAAACAGGAGGGGGGGGGGGGAAAATTTTGGGGGGGGGGGGGGGGGGGTTTTTTGGGGGGCTAGAAATTAGGTGCAGGAGTAGGGGGCCATTCAGGGGGGGGGGGGGGGGGGGGGGGGGGGGGGGGGGGGGGGGGGGGGGGGGGGGGGGGGGGGGGGGTGGGGGGGGGGGAGGGGGGGGGGGGGGGGGGGGGCCCGGGGGTGGTTCGAGCCTGCACCCCAAGAGGGAGGGGGTGATATGATCATGGCTGATCATCCAACTCAGTATCCGTACCTGCCTTCTCTCTATAACCCTCTGAATCCCCGAGTAGCCGGACAAGGGCCACATCCAACTCACTCTTAAATATAGCCAATGAACTGGCCTCAACTACCCTCTGTGGCAGAGAGTTCCAGAGAACTCACCACTACTCTGTGTGAAAAAAGTCTTTCTCTCATCTCGGTCTTGGCCGAGAGGAAAGGATTTCCCCCTTATACTTGAGCGACGCGAGAGAAGCTGTGGGGCAACCCCTTGTCCGGAGGTGGACTTTTCCCCAACATCGGGAACAATCTTCCCTGCATCTAGCCTGTCCAACCCCTTAAGAATTTTGTAAGTTTCTATAAGATCCCCTCTCAATCTCCTAAATTCCAGAGAGTATAAACCGAGTCTATCCAGTCTTTCTTCATAAGACAGTCCCTGACATCCCAGGAATCAGGGTCTGGTGAACCTTCTCTGCACTCCCTCTAATGGCAATAATGTCCTTCCTCAGATTTGGAGACCAAAACTGTACGCAATACTCCAGTGTGGTCTCACCAAAGACCCTGTACAACTGAAGTAGAACCTCCCTGCTCCTGTACTGGCAAATCCTTTTGCTATGAAAGCTAACATAGATATCATTCGCTTATTTTTTTCCATGCCTGCTGCACCTGCATGCCTACTTTCAATGACTGGTGTACCATGACACCCAGGTCTCGCTGCATCTCCCCTTTTCCTAATCGGCCACCATTTTAAAATAATAGTCTGCTTTCCTCCTGTTTTTGCTACCAAAGTTAGTGGATAACCTCACATTTATCCACATTATACTGCATCTGCCAAACATTTGCCCACTCACCCAGCCTATCCATGTCACCTTGCAGTCTCCTAGCCATCCTCCTCACAGCGAACACTGCCCCCCAGCTTAGTGTCATCCGCAAACTTGGAGATATTGCCTTCAATTCCCTCATCCAGATCATTAATATATATATTGTAAACAGCTGGGGTCCCAGCACTGAGCCCTGCGGTACCCCACTAGTTACTGCCTGCCATTGTGAAAAGGACCCGTTTAACTCCTACTCTTTGCTTCCTGTTTGCCAGCCATTTCTCTATCCACATCAATACTGAACCCCTATACCGTATTGCTTTAAGTTTGTATACTAATCTCTTATGTGGGACCTTGTCGAAAGCCTTCTGGAAGTCCATATATACCCATCCACTGGTTCTCCCTTATCCACGCTACTAGTTACATCCTCGAAAAATTCCACAAGATTCGTCAGACATGATTTACCTTTTGTAAATCCATGCTGACTTTGTCCAATGATTTCACCACTTTCCAAATATGCTGCTATCCCATCTTTAATAACTGACTCTAGCAGTTTCCCCACTACCGATGTTAGACTAACTGGTCTGTAATTCCCCGTTTTCTCTCCTCTCCCTTCCCCTTCTTAAAAAGAGGGGTTACATTTGCTACCCCGCCAATCCTCAGGAACTACTCCAGAATCTAAAGAGTTTTGAAAGATTATCAACTAATGCATCCACTATTTCCTGAGCTACTTCTCTTAAGTACTCTGGGATGCAGCCTATCTGGCCCTGGGGAATTTATCGGCCTTTAATCTATTCAATTTACAACCCCCCCCCAACACCACTTCCCGACTGACCTGGATTTCCTCAATTCCTTTTTCCCTTTGACCCACAGTCCCCTGCTATTTCAGGCAGATTATTTATGTCTTCCCTTAGTGAAGACGGAACCAAAGTAGTTATTCAATTGGTCCGCCATATCCTTGTTCCCCATGATCAACTCACCTGTTTCTGACTGCAAGGGACCTACATTGTTTTTAACTAAACGCTTTCTCTTCAATATCTATAAAAACTTTTGCAGTCAGTTTTATGTTCCCTGCCAGTTTTCTTTCATAATCTATTTTTCCTTTCCTAATTAAAGCCCTTTGTCCTCCTCTGCTGGTCTCTGAATTTCTCCCATGTCCTCTGGTATGCTGCTTTTTCTGGCTACTTTGTACGCATCATCCTTTGCTTTGATACTATCCCTGTTCCCTTGTTATCCACGGATGCACTACCTTCCCCCGATTTATTCTTTTTGCCAAACTGGGATGAACAATTTTTGTAGTTCATCCATGCAGTCTTTAAATGTCTTCCATTGTATATCCACCGTCAACACCCTTTAGAATTAATTGCCAGTCAAATCTTGGCCAATTCACGTCTCATACCCTCAAAGTTACCTTTTCTTTAAGTTCAGAACCTTGTTTTCTGAATTAACAATGTCACTCTCCATCCTAATGAAGAACTCAACCATATTATGGTCACTCTTCTCTTGCCCAAGGGGCACGTACAACAAGACGGCTAATTACCCCTTCCTCATTACTCAAAACCCAGTCTCAAAATAGCCTGCTCTCTCGTTGGTTTCCTCTACATGTTGATTTAGATAACTACCCGCATACATTCCAAAAAATCTCCTCTTCCTCAGCACCCCTGCCAATTTGATTAACCCAATCTATATGTAGATTGAAGTCACCCATTATAACTGTTTTGCCTTTGTCGCACGCATTTCTAATTTCCTGTTTGATACCATCCCCAATTCTCTGCACTGTTTTAGGTGGCCTGTTACACAACACCCACCAGGCGTTTTTTTCTGCCCCTTAGTGTTTTGTAGCTCTACCCATACCGATTCCACATCCTCCAAGCTAATGTCCTTCCTTTCCATTGCTTTAAATCTCCTCTCTAACCAGCAACGCTACCCCACCTCCTTTTCCTTTCTCTCTATCCCTCCTGAATATTGAATATCCCTGGATGTTCAGACTCCCAGCCTACGTCACACCCTGGAGCCATGTCTCCGTGATCCCAACTATATCATAATCATTAATATCTATCTGCACGTTCAACTCGTCCACCTTATTACGAATACTCCTTGCATTGAGACACAAAGCCTTCAGGCTTGTCTTTACAACGCATTTACCCTTATACAATTTTGCTGAAAAGTGTCCCTTTTTGATTTTTGCCCTGGTTTTTGTCTGCCCTGCCACTTTTACCTTTCACCTTGCTACCTAATGCTTCTACCCTCATTTTACACCCTCCTGCCTCTCTGCTCTTGTACCCATCCCCCTGCCACATTAGTTTAAATCCTCCCGACAGCACTAGCAAACACTCCCCCAAGAACATTGTTCCATTCCATTCCAGGTGCAAAACCGTCCTGTTTGTACCGGTCCCACCTCCCCCAGAACTGGTCCCAGTGCCCTAAAAATTTGAATCCCTCCCCCTTGCAACCACTTTTCAAGCCACGTATTCATTTGCATTATCCTCCTATTTCTACTCTGACTGGCCCGTGGTACTGGTAGTAATCCGGAGATTACTACCTTTGAGGTCCTACTTTAAGTTTTATCTCCTAGCTCCCTAAATTCACCTTGTAGGACCTCATCCCTTTTTTTTACCTATATCGTTGGTGCCAACATGCACCACGACAACTGGCTGTTCACCCTCCCCCTCCAAATGTTTCTGCAGCCGTTCAGTGAACAATCCCTGACCTTTGCACCAGGGAGGCAACATACCATCCTGGAGTCTCGTTTGCGGCCGCAGAAAACGCCTATCTATTCCCCTGACAATTGAATCCCCTATTACTATTGCCCTTCCCCTCTTTTTTTTCCCCCCTCATGTGCTGCAGAGCCACCCATGGTGCCATGAACCTGGCTGCTGCTGCATTCCCCTGATGACCATCTCCCTCAACAGTATCCAAAATGTATACCTTTTAGGAGGGAGATGACCGCAGGGACTCCTGCACTACCTGCCTACTGCTTTGCCGGCTAATTGGCCACCCGTTCCCTTCTTGTCCTCTTACCTTTTGCCTGCGGTGTGACCAAAACTCACTGTACGTGCTATCCACGACTTTCTCCGCATCATGGATGCTCCAGTGTGAATCCAGCCGCAGTTCCAATCGTTCAATGCGGTCTGCCAGGAGCTGTCAGCTGGACACACTTCCTGCAAACGTATCACCAGGGACACCGACCATCTCCCTGATCTCCCACATTTGCAGGCTGAACAAACCACGGGGCCAATCTCTACTGCCATACCTTACTCTCAAATTACACTGTATTAAATATTAAAAAACACAAAAACTTATCCTTTAAACTTTACTACTAAATACTGAATCCTTAACTCCCAGAATCCCTCACTCCCAGAAGGCAGAAATGTAAAATTGTAAACTCCTAAACCCGGGTTGCACCCAATCACTCCTTCCTCGGGTCCTCTTCCACCAATCACGCTTCCCTCAAAAAAAACCAAAAAAAACCACAAAAAAAAAAACCACTTCTTTATTCTCCAAATGATCGTTTATATCGCTGAATGCTATCTAAAAGAACAAGCCCCGCGCTAATTCCTTTTAACCTTACTACGGGTGTCGCTCCCCCCCTACAAGCCCATTCACTTCCAACGGCTCAGGGCCAGCGCCTGCACGGCAGGCGTGGGTACAGGAAAAAAACTCCGCGGCCGGCCCCCTGCACAAGCCCCCGCGCTCGATTTTTTAACCTTACCCGGGTACGGGTGTCGCTCCTCCCCCCTCCCCTCCTTCACTTCAACCCCTCCTGAAAAAACAAGCCCGCGCTCGATTTTTAATTCATTAACCTTTTACTGGTCGGGTGTCGCTCCTCCCCCTCCTTCACTTCCAACGGCTCCTGTGGGCCTCTGAAAAAACAAGCCCCGCGCTCGATTTTTAACCTTACCGGTCGGGTGTCGCTCCTCCCCCTCCTTCACTTCCAACGGCTCCTGTGGGCCTCTGCTTTATGTCTGCACACTAATCTCTTATGTGGGAGCTTGTCGAAAGCCTTCTGAAAGTCCAGATATAACACATCCACTGGTTCTCCCTTATCCACTCTACTAGTTACATCCTCAAAAAATTCTATAAGATTCGTCAGACATGATTTACCTTTCATAAATCCATGCTGACGTTGTCCAATGATTTCAACGTTATCCCATCTTTAATAACTGACTCTAGCATTTTCCCCACTACCTACGTTAGACTAACTGGTCTGTAATTCCCCATTTTCTCTCTCCCTCCCTTTTTAAAATGGCTCCAAATTGGGGATGATCATGGCTGACCATCCCCAATCTGTACCCCGTTCCTGCCTTCTCCCCATTCCACAGACCCACAACTCTCTGTGAGAAAAAGTGTCATTATCTAAATGGTGTCCAGTTAGGAAAAGGGGAAATACAACAGGATCTGGGTGTCCTTGTTCATCAGTCACTGAAAGTAAGCATGTAGGTACAGCAGGCAGTGAAGAAAGCGACTGGCATGTTGGCCTTCATAACAAGAGGAGTTGCGTACAGGAGCAAAGCAGTCCTTCTGCAGTTGCACAGGGCCCCAGTGAGACCACACCTGGAGCATTGTGTGCAGTTTTGATCAAAGATCATTTGGCTTTGGTCTCCAAATTTGAGGAAGGACATTCTTGCTATTGAGGGAGTGCAGCGTAGGTTCACCAGGTTAATTCCAGAGATGGCGGGACTGCCTTCTCCCCATAACCCTTGACATCCGTTTTAATCAAGAATCTATCTCTGCCTTAAAAATATCCACTGACTTGTGGCCTCCACAGCCTTCTATGGCAAAGAATTCCACAGGTTCACCACTCTCTGACTAAAGACATTCCTTGTCATCTCCTTCCTGAAAGAACATCCTTTAATTCTGAGGCTGTGACCTCTGGTCCTAGACTCTCCCACCAGTGGTTTAGGATAAATCGCATGTTTTAACCGATTGCGAGGTGATCTGTTCAATAACGTGACGATACACCTGTCCGAGGCTTCCACGTATGAGACCAAGGCAACGGCCACAGAGGAGCAGTCGCCGCTTCCTGCTCGGAACCGCAGCCCCGCTCCTGACAAGCGCTTCAGCAGGTCAGGCAGCATCTGTGGAGAACATAGACAGGTGACCTCTCGGGTCTGGACTCTTCTTCATTCTGCCTCGACCTGAAACGCTACCTATTCATTGTTCTCCAGAGATGCTGCCTGACCCGCTGAGTTACTCCAGCACTCTGTATTTTACTCGGGATTTCAGCGCCTGCAGTTCCTGGCGCCACCATTTTACAGAACTCCCATCGCCTGTTTGATCCTCCCTCTCCCCGTCGCTTGCTCCTCCCCACCCCCACCCCCTCCCCTTCCCTTCAGTACGGCTCCCTCCCTCCTCACCCGGAACTCACTCTAAACTTTTGACCGTCCCAGAAGAGCTCGCTGGCCGAAATCTCTGTACTATACCACCAGCCGGTTCCTGACACCCCACCTCGCTCCCCACTCTCTCTTTTTCCCTGTCACACACGTCCCCCACCTTCTGTCCCGGGACACCGAGACTCCTGTCCACCTGCGCAGGTAAACTCCAGGTAAGCCTGTGTCGCCAGTCCAATCCCGTCAGGAGCGGCCAGGGCAGAGTGTGCCGGCGTCCGAGCGTGTATCTGGCGTCTTCCGCTCTCCCTCCCTCCTTCCCATGCAGCGGGGCGCGCCCTGAATTGCTCAACCATGGATTAGTAGAACTCATGACAAGTGATTGTGGTGCGCAGGAGGCGGAATAGCCCGGAGCCGGAGCCACCGCCCAGCACAAGGACCCCACACCCCCAGATTCAAACTAAGCGCCCCAATGCCCGGTAGAAGCATAGACAATAGGTGCAGGACTAGGCCATTCAGCCCTCCAAGCCAGCACCGCCATTCAATGTGATCATAGCTGATCATCCTCAATCAGTACCCCGTTCCTGCCTTCTCCCCATATCCCCTGAGGTTCTACTTCAGTTGTACAGGGTCTTGGTGAGACCACACCTGGAGTATTGCGTACAGTTTTGGTCTCCAAATCTGAGGAAGGACATTATTGCCATAGAGGGAGTGCAGAGAAGGTTCACCAGACTGATTCCTGGGATGTCAGGACTGTCTTATGAAGAAAGACTGGATAGACTCGGTTTGTACTCTTTGGAATTTAGGAGATTGAGAGGGGATCTTATAGAAACTTACAAAATTCTTAAGGGGTTGGACAGGCTAGATGCAGGAAGATTGTTCCCGATGTTGGGGAAGTCCAGGACAAGGGGTCACAGCTTAAGGATAAGGGGAAATCCTTTAAGACCGAGATGAGAAAGACTTTTTTCACACAGAGAGTGGTGAGTCTCTGGAACTCTCTGCCACAGAGGGTAGTTGAGGCTAGTTCATTGGCTATATTTAAGAGTGAGTTGGATGTGGCCCTTGTGGCTAAGGGGATCAGAGGGTATGGAGAGAAGGCAGGTACGGGATACTGAGTTGGATGATCAGCCATGATCATATTGAATGGCAGTGCAGGCTCGAAGGGCTGAATGGCCTACTCCTGCACCTAATTTCTATGTTTCTATGTTTCTATGACTCCGCTATTTTTAAGACCTCTGTCCATCTCTCTCTTGAAAGCATCCAGA
Source organism: Okamejei kenojei (assembly GCA_035221665.1). Classification (NCBI taxonomy): domain Eukaryota; kingdom Metazoa; phylum Chordata; class Chondrichthyes; order Rajiformes; family Rajidae; genus Okamejei; species Okamejei kenojei. The sequence goes on from CM069159.1 coordinate 2,629,124, forward strand.
GACCCAGCCTCCACTGCCCTCTGAGGCAGAGAATTCCAGACTCACAACTCTCTATGTGAAAAAGTATTTCCTCATCTCCATTCTAAATGGCTTACTCAACTCCATTCTACATGGCTTACCACTTATTCTTAAACTGGTTCTGGACTCCCCCCAACATCGGGAACCTGTTTGCTGACTCTAGCGTGTCCAAACCCTTAATAATCTTATTTGTTTCAATAAGATCCCCTCTCATCCCATCTGAGCAGGGTTAACTATAAAAAGGACCATTCCGCCTAACGTAGTGGGTGGCTGCTCGTTCCCACCCACCCTTTACCCCGACTGACTTATCTCTTCTCCCCTGAAGCAGGCAGGTCGGGCACAGTCAGGGCTGGTTCTGACATTGTTAAACTTGTAGCTGCGCACCGACTCGAACACTCCTGACTGTTGAAAGGACAAGGCTCAGAAAAGTTTTATACAAAGTGTTAAAGAAGAAACTGCAGATGCTGGAAAATCGAGGGTACACAAAATGTTGACTAAAGAAGGGTTTTGGCCCTAAACGTTGCCTATCTTCTTCGCTCCATAGATGCTGCTGCACCCGCTGAGTTTCTCCAGCATTTTGTGAACCCCCAAAAGTTTTATACACCTTGGTGGAGCGGGCCGAGGCCCCCCTAGATCTCGTGGCCCTAAGCTTAAGTTTGTCTAGCTTATACGTAAATCTGGCCCTGGGGAGAACGTAAAACTCCGTACAGACAAGCACCCGTGGCTGGGATCGAACGCTGGTTTCTGCCGCCGTGAGAGCTGTAAGGCAGCAACTCTACCGCTGCGCCACCGTGACCGTCCCACCTTCACAGAGGCCTACTCCCAACACAGGCAGACATTGGGTCAAGTCATTGCAAACTCACATTGAGTGGTTCATTCAAAGAGACGTGTCATTTTATTAAATCACGTAGAAATATATTAACATTACTTTAAAAAACATACATGCATTGCATAGTGTTAAATGTATTTAAAAAACCCATCCCTGGCTCCTGAACAAATTATTTAAAAACATTAGCACCAACATGTTGCTACAATGCTATTAATTCTGAAGTACTTAAGAATGTTGGTTCCCATAAATGGCAGAACTAGTCTCTCCCCACTTTTAAACATTGTTAGTAATCTTGCCAGCTTTCAATGCCAGCGAACCTTCAGGCTCTTGAACACATGACACACTAACCTCAGCCATGGCATGCCTCCTGTTTCAGAAGGTAGACAAAAAAGCTGGAGAAACTCAGTGTGAGGCAGCATCTATGGAGAGAAGAAATAGGCAACATTTCGGATCGAGACCCTTCTTCAGAATGAAACGTCACCTATTCCTTCTCTCCATAGGGTGAAGGGGGAGGGAGCGGTTTCTCCAGTACTTTTGTCTACCTTCAATTTTTCCAGCATTTGCAGTTCTTTCTTAAACATCTCCAGATTCCGGGACAGTTTCTTGCCAGCTGTTAGCCAGCAACTGAACCATCCTATCACAACCAGAGAGCGGTCCTGAACTACTAACTACCTCTTCGATGACCCTCGGACTATCCTTGATCGGACTTTGCTGGCTTTACTTTCCATTAAACGTTATTCCCTTATCATGAATCTGTACACTGAGGATGGCTCGATTGTAATCACATATTGTCTTTCCGCTGACTGGTTAGCACGCAACAAAAACTTTTCATTGTACCTCGGTACACGTAACAATACACCAAGCTATACTGAAACTAAACTAAGCAGAGATCTTGGTATAGACTGCGTCGAAAGTGGTACTACAGACTTTGGTAATGCATCATTATGATACTGGACTCGCGGGATGTTCCTATCCAGTTATCTAACAAGTTAAACAATTAATCCAATAAAGACCCGTAGACATGAGATGTCGTTGATGCTTTACTGCATTCAACTGTGAAACTGTAACATACAAGCAGAAAAGGAAACAGCATATTTAGTTACGTTATACACTTAGTATAGGAACATAAACTATGATGCCACCACCAAATAGTGCTGTCATGTGAGGATACATGATACATTCTTAACTTTGCTAATAATAACAATCCTGCTCAATAACGTTTATTACATCTAAAGATGCTGTTAACAAACATAATTACTCACAGACATTGCGTCTAACAAGTTCTGTGGGGTAGGATGGAGATAGATTACACACTGGGAATTACACTGTCTAAACACCATGAGGTACCCTCTCTGAGCTGGACTCCCTGGTTTATGATAACTTCCTGTATAACACGAAACGTAACTCAAAGCTGTAGGAACTGGAATTTCCAGCAGGTGGCATTAATGCATGTAAACAGAATGCAGTCCAGCACAATTATGTTTAATTAATATTTGATTAGTCACTTATTCTAATATCATTACATATTAATTAGTGTTTATGGGCCTGTTTAGCAGGTTGGTAAAACAATAGACAATAGGTGCAGGATTAGGCCATTCGGCCCTTCGAGCCAGCACCGGCATTTAATGTGATCATGGCAGATCATCCACAATCAGTACCCCATTCCTGCCTTCTCCCCATATACCCTGACTCTGCTACCTTTAAGAATTAGGCCATTTGGCCCAACGAGGCTCCTCTGCCATTCAAAAATGGCTGATCTATCTTTCCTTCACAACCCCATTCTCCTGCCTTCTCCCCATAATCTTCGACATCCATATTAATCAAGAACCTGCCAATCTCTGCTTTAAAAAATGCACACTGACTTGACCTCTACAGCCGTCTGTGGCAATGAATTCCACAGATTCACCACCCCCTGACGAAATAAATGTCTCCTCATCTTTCTAAATGTACATACTTTTATTCTGAGGCGATGCTCTCTGGTCCTAGACTTTCTCATTAATGGAAACACGAGATTCGATCTCTCCACATTCAAGCATTTCACTATTCGATAAGTTACAATGAGTTCTCCTCTCATCCTGTGAGATATGCGATGTGCTCACAATCACTACTCAAAGACTAAATCGTGGAAGCAAGAGATTCTTTATTTTCGAGTCTGCAGAGTCGGGTGCCTCTCCAAGTTGAGACACACCGAAGTCAGAAGGGTAAACCCCCTTTATACACACAATTCTACATCCAACCTCCCCTCTTTTGACCCGCTCCAATCAGACACTGAGGTGGACAACCTGTAGGTACGTCCCCCCAGTACCTCCCACATACATCGCATGTCCATGGTAATGAGCAGTTTCTTGACCGGGGTGTGTTGTAATATTTATTTTATTAAGCATGCTCAGTTGTTCATGACCTACCCTAGTTTTACTCACCTCCAAGTGAACTCTCTCAGTTCTCCTATATCAGCACTAAAGCTAAGCTATAGTGACAAGGGTCCCATCTACCACTCCATTCTACTGATAGGGATCTATCTACATCACTCCCTTCTACCGCTATACAATGCTATTACTTCTTACTCAAGGATGGGTCTGGTAACTTTTATACACAGCTGTGTCAGAACCCTCTCCCTGATCCCTATCGGTTTGAATCCTCTTTAAAGCCCCTTACAATAGTGGGGTTTAATCATTTTATCCCTCACAATCCTTCCAAACTCCAGCGAACACAGGCCCAGAGCCATCAAACGCTCATCATATGTTAACCCCCTGGGATCATTCTCGTGAACCTCCTCTGGACCTACTCCAGAGGCAGCACATCCCTCCTCAGATATGGGGCCAAAAACTGCTCACAACACTCCAAATGTGGTCTGACCAGCGCCTTATAGAGCCTCAGCATTACATCCCTGTTTTTACATCAGAGTCCTGTCAAAACAAATGTAAACATTGCATTTGATTTCCTTACTACTGATTCAACTTGTATGTTTGAACTGTCATACCCATCATCCTTTCTCTATATATTGGGGATGGCTCGTGACAATAATAAACTGAACTGAACTAAACTAACTAAACTAAAATAAGCATTGGCTGATGGTCACCAACCATCTCCTGATGGTCTTCATTCCTTGCCTTATGGTCCAACACCATTGATTAATGATCCTTCAACCATGACTGATGGTCACAAACCATTAGAAACATAGAAACACAGAAAAATAAGGGCAGGAGGAGGCCATTCGGCCCTTCGAGCCAGCACCACCATTCATTGTGACCATGGCTGATCGTCCCCAATCAATAACCCGCACCTGCCTTCTCCCCATATCCCTTGATTCCACTAGCCCCTAGAGCTCTATCCAACTCTCTCTCTTTAATCCATCCAGTGACTTGGCCTCCACTGCCCTCTGTGGCACGGAGTTCCATAAATTCTCAACACTCTGCGTGAATAAGTTTTTTCTCACCTCAGTCTTAAAAGGCCTCCCTTTTATTCTAAGACTGTGGCCCCAGGTTCTGGACTTCCCAACATTGGGAACATTTTTCATGCATCGAGCCCGTCCAGTCCTTTTATAACCATATAACCATATAACAATGACAGCACGGAAACAGGCCCTCCCGGCCCTTCCAGTCCGTGCCGACCATTTGTTTTCCCCTAATGGTTGTTTTCCCCTAATGAAATTATAATTTCATATGACAGTCCCGCCATCCCAGGGATAAATCTCTTGAACCTACGCTGCACTGCCTCAATCACAAGGATGCCCTTCCTCACATTAGGAGACCAAAACTGTACGCAATACTCCAGATGTGGTCTTACCAGAGCCCTATACAACTGCAGAAGAACCTGCACTGAAATCTTCTTGTTATGAAGGCCAACATTCCATTAGCTTTCTTCACTGCCCGCAGTACCTTCACACCAACTTTCAGTGACTGGTGTACAAGGACACCAAGGTCTCGCTGTACCTCACCCTTACCTAACCTAACCCCATTGAGAAAATAATCTGCCCCCTTGTTTTTGCCACCAAAGTGAATAATCTCACATTTATCTATATTATACTGCATCTGCCACACATCTGCCCACTCACTCAACCTGTCCAGGTCAACCTGCAACCTCCTAACATCCTCTTCACAGTTCACACTGCCACCCAGCTTTGTGTCATCCACAAACCTGCTAGTGTTGCTCCTAATTCCCTCTTCCAAATAATTAATATATACGGTAAACAGTTGCTGCGTAATTGTAATCACCGGTCTCCCGTGCGGGACTTTATTATCCACTGGGTCCCCTTCATCCATTTTACTTATCACATCCTCAAAAAAATCCAGGATTAGTCAAGCATGATTTTCCTTTCATAAATCCATGCTGACTTGGACTAATCCTTGGGTACACAAAAGACTGGAGAAACTCAGCGGGTGCAGCAGCATCTAAGGAGCGAAGGAGATAGGCAACGTTTCGGGTCGAGACCCTTCTTCAGACTGGTCAGGGATCAGGGAAACGAGAGATATTCAGTGGCTTGCACAAGTATTCATAACCCTTGAACTTTTCCACATTTTGTCACATTACAACCACAAACGTAAACGTATTTTATTGGGATTTTATATGATAGACCAACACAAAGTGGCGCATAATTGTGGTGGAAGGAAAATGATACATGGTTTTCAAATTTATTTACCAATAAAAAACTGAAAAGTGTGGCGTGCAAAAGTATTCAGCCCCCTTTACTCTGATACCCCTAAATAAAATCCAGTACAACCAATTGCCTTCAGAAGTCACCTAATTAGTAAATAGAGTCCACTTGTGTGTAATCTAATCTCAGTATAAATACAGCTGTTCTGTGAAGGCCTCAGAGGTTTGTTAGAGAACATTAGTGAACAAAGAGCATCATGAAGCCCAAGGAACACACCAGACAGCTCAGGGATAAATTTGTGGAGAAGTTTAAAGCAGGGTTAGGTTATAAAAAAATATCCCAAGCTTTGAACATCTCACGGAGCACTGTTCAATCCATCATCCGAAAATGTAAAGAGTATGGCACAACTGCAAACCTACCAAGACATGGCCGTCCACCTAAGCTGACACTCCGGGTAAGGAGAGCATTGATCAGAGAAGCAGCCAAGAGGCCCATTGTAACTCTGGAGGAGCTGCAGAGATCCACAGCTCAGCTGGGAGAATCTGTGCACAGGACAACTATTAGTCGTGCACTCCACAAATCGGGCCTTTATGGAAGAGTGGCAAGAAGAAAGCCATTGTTGAAACAAAGCCAGTGCAGTTTGCCACAGCATACATGTGGAGGAAGGTGCTCTGGTCTGATGAGACCAAAATGGAAGTTTTTGGCCTAATTGCAAAAGGCTATGTGTGGCGGAAAACTAACACTGCACATCACCCTGAACACACCATCCCCACTGTGAAACATGGTGGTGGCAACATCATGCTGTGGGGATGCTTTTCTTCAGCAGGGACAGGGAAGCTGGTCAGAGTTGATGGGAAGATGGATGGAGCCAAATACAGGGCAATCTTTGAAGAAAACCTGTTAGAATCTGCAAAAGACTTGAGACTGGGGCGGAGGTTCACCTTCCAGCAGGACAACGACCCTAAACATAGAGCCTGAGCTACAATGGAATGGTTTAGATCAAAGCATATTCATGTGTTAGAATGGCCCAGTCAAAGTCCAGACCTAAATATAATTGAGAATCTCTGGCAAGACTTGAAAATTGCTGTTCACAGACGCTCTCCATCCAATCTGACTGAGCTTGAGCTATTTTGCAAAGAAGAATGGGCAAAAATTTCAATCTCAAGATGTGCAAAGCTGGTAGAGAAATACTCCAAAAGACTTGCAGCTCTAATTGCAGCAAAAGGTGGTTCTACAAAGTATTGACTCAGGGGGGCTGAATACTTTTGCACGCCACACTTTCAGTTTTTTTATTTGTAATAAAATTTGGAAACCGTGTATCATTTTCCTTCTACTTCACAATTATGCACCACTTTGTGTTGGTCTATCACATAAAATCCCAATAACGTTTACGTTTGTGGTTGTAACGTGACAAAATGTAGAAAAGTTCAAGGGGAATGAATACTTTTGCAAGCCACTGTAGACGGTGATGTAAAGAACAATTAATGAAAGATATGCAAAAAAGTATCAATGATAAAGGGAACAAGCAATTGTAAGCTTTGTAGTGTGAAAATGAGAAGCTAGTGCAACTAGGGTGGGGGAGAGAGATAGAGAGAGAGAGGGAATGCCAGGGCCCGAGGGCTGAGGGAGAGTTGGGAAGGGGAGGAGACAGCAAGGGTTAACAGAATTGAGAAAATTCAATGTTCAAGCCCAGAGGATGCAGACTCCCCAAGCGGAATATGAGGTGCTGTTCCTCCAACTTGCGGTGTTGCTAACTCTGGCCGTGGAGGAGGCCCAGGACCGAGAGGTCGGATACGGAATGGGAGGGGGAGTTGAAGTGCTGAGCCACCGGGAGGTCGGGTTGGTTTTTGCGGACCGAGCGGAGGTGTTCGGCGAAACGATCGCCAAGCCTCCGCTTGGTCTCACCGATAATAGATCATTTGGCAATCTGGAGCAGCGGATGCAGTAGATGCGGTTGGAGGAGGTGCAGGTGAACCTCTGTCGGACCTGAAAGGACTGCTTGGGTCCCTGAAAGGAGTGGAGGGGGGAGGTGAAGGGACAAGTGTAGCATTTCTTGCGGTTGTAAGGGAAAGTGCCCGGGAAGGGGTAGAGCAGGAGGGAAGGGAAGAATTGACAAGGGAGTTGCGGAGGGAGCGGTCTTTGCGGAAGGCAGACAGGGGGAGAGATGGGAAGATGTTGTGGGTGGAGGGATCACGTTGGAGGTGGCGAAACTGGCGGACGACTATATGTTGTATTTGCCGGCTGGTGGGGTGAAAGGTGAGGACCAGGGGGACTCTGCCCTTGTTGCGAATGGGGGAATGGGGAGAGAGGGCAGTGTTGTGGGGTATGGAGGAGACCCTGGTGTGAGCCTCATCTATAATGGGGGAGGGGAATCCCCGTTCTCTGAAGAATGAGGACATTTGTGATAACCTGCTGTGGAACACCTCATCCTGGGAGCAGATGTGGCGTAGATGGAAGAATTGGGAATAGGGGATGGAGTCCTTACAGGAAGCAGGGTGGGAGGAAGAGTAGTCTAGGTAGCTGTGGGAGTCAGTTGGTATTTTTGTAGTGGGAATGTCGGTCAGGAGTGTATCACCTGCAATAGAGATGGTGAGGTCAAGGAATGGTAGGGAAAATCCGGAAATGGTCCAAGTGTATTTGAGTGCCGGATGGAAGTTGGTGGTGAAATGGATGAAGTCAGTCAGTTGTGTGTGGGTGCAGGAGGTGACACCAAAGCAGCCGTCAATGTAACGGAGGTAGAGGTCGGGGATGGGGCCCTGGTACGCCGAGAACAAGGATTGTTCGACGTACTCGACAAAGAGGCAAGCGTAGCTGGGCCCATGCGTGTGCCCATAGCTACGCCTTGTGTTTGGAGGAAATGGAAGGAGTCAAAAGAGAAGTTATTGAGGGTAAGGACCAACTCCGCTAGGCTGAGGAGGGTGTCAGTGGACGGGTATGGGTTGCTCCTCTGGTTGAGGAAGAACCGGAGGGTTTTGAGACCGTCCTGGTGGGGGATGGAGGTGTAGAGTGACTTGACGTCCATGGTAAAGATGAGAGGATGGGGGCCTGGAGAATGGAATGTGCGGAGCCGATGGAGAGTGTCTGAGGTGTCTTGAACATAGGTGGGGAGGGATTCAACAAAGGGGGATAGGATGGCGTCGAAGCTATGTGGAAATGTGTTCGGTGGGCACGAACAGGCAGAGAACAATGAGTCTGCCAGGGCAGTCGGGTTTTGTGGATTTTTGGGGAGAAGGTAAAATCGGGCCGTGGGGCTGGGAAACGATGAGGTTTGGAGGCTCGGGAGGGTAGGGAGCCGGAGCGATGAAGTCGGTTATGGTGCTCGAGATGGTGGCCTGGTGTTCGTCAGTGGGCTCATGGTCTAGGGGTAAGTAGGAGGAGGTGTCCGAGAGTTGGCGCGCGGCCTCCGCTATTGTAAAGATCGACGCGCCAGACTACCACGGCACTTCCCTTGTCGGCGGTTGATAACCCAGTCTGGGTTGTTACGGAGTGAGTCGATGGCAGTAACGTTTCGGGGGGGGAGAGATTGGAGTGAGACAGGGGAGTGGAGAAGTCGAGGCGGTTGATGTCCCGACGGCAGTTCTGGATAAAGAGTTCTAACCGCGGAAGGCACGACGAGGGGGGTCCAAGTGGAGGCTGAGCGTGGGAGACAGGAAAAGGGATCATCAGTGGGGTGCGAGGACTTCTTCCCATGGAAGAACGCTGTGAGGTGGAGGCGAAGGTAGAAGAGCTCCAAGTCGTGGTGGGCGCGGAACTCATTGAGGTGGGGACGGACGGGGACAAAGGTAAGACCTCTGCTGAGGACCGACGACCTTTCAGTGTCGGAATGAGGGGGAGGTCCGGGGGACAAGGGTGAACACGCGGCAAGGATGAAAATAGGCATGTAGGTGCAGCAGGCAGCGAAGAAAGTAAATGGTATGTTGGCATTCATAGTAAAAGGATTTGAGTACAAGAGCAGAGAGGTTCTACTGCAGTTGTACAGGGTCTTGGTGAGGCCACACCTGGAGTATTGCGTACAGTTTTGGTCTCCTAATCTGAGGAAAGACATTCTTGCCACAGAGGGTTAGTACAGAGAAGGTTCAACCAGACTGATTCCTGGGATGGCAGGATTCCATATGAAGAAAGACTGGATAGACTTGCTTGTACTCGCTGGAATTTAGAAGATTGAGGGGGTAACTTATAGACCTTACAAAATACCATTAAGGGGTTGGACAGGCTAGATGCAGGAAGATTGTTCCCGAAGTGGCAAAGTCCAGAACAAGGGGTCATAGTTTAAGGATAAGGGGGAATTTTTTAGGGCCGAGATGAAAAAAAACTCAATTTTCTCACAGAGTGGTGAATCTGTGGAATTCTCTGGCCACAGAAGGTAGTTGAGGCCAGTTAGAGGGAGTTAGATGAGACCCTTGTGGCTAAAGGGATCAGGGGATATGGAGAGAAGGCAGGTACAGGATACAGAGTTGAATGGTCAGCCCATGATCATATTGAATGGTGGTGCAGGCTCGAAGGGCTGAAATGGCCCACTCCTGCACCTATTTTCTATGTTTTAATATGTTTATCAGGGCATGGATAAAGCGACTGCTCACGTTCCATTTTCCCTCCAGGTTACAGGGGAAATGGATTTTAAAAAAACCCATCAAGTTTAGTTTTAGTTTGAAGATACAGCGCAGAAGCAGGCCCTTCGGCCCATCGAGTCCACGCTGACACAATCCTACACACGCTGGAGACATTTATATGAAGCCAAATTAACCTACAAACTGTGTCAGAAGGAACTGCAGATGCTGGTTTGAACTTAAGACAGGCACAAAAAGCTGGAGAAACTCAGCGGACAGAGGCACATCCTGGAGAGCCAGGGAGGGGCCATTCCTTCTTTCCAGAGATGCTGCCTGTCCCGTCAAGTTACTCCAGCTTTTTTGTGTCTAACCTACAAACAGTAGACAATAGACAATAGGTCAGGGATAGGCCATTCGGCCCTTTGAGCCAGCACTGCCATTCAATGGATCATGGCTGATCAATTCCCCAATCAGTACCCCCCCCCCCGTTCCTGCCTTCTCCCCATATCTCCTGACTCCGCTCTCTTTTAAGAGCCCTATCTAGCTCTCTCTCTCTCATGAAAATATCCAGATAACCGCCCTCCACTGCCCTCTGAGACAGAGAAGTCCAGGCTTACCACTCTCTGTGAGAAAAAAGTGTTTCCTCCTCTCGGTTTCTAAATGGTTTTACCCCTTATTCCTTAAACTGTGGGCCCCTGGTTCTGGACCCCCCCAACACCGGGAACATGTTTCCTGCCTCTAGCATGTCCAAACCATTAATAATCTTATATGTTTCAATAAGATCCCCTCTCATCCTTCTAAACTCCAGAGTGTACAAGCCCAGCCGCTCCATTCTATCATCATACGACAGCCCGCCATCCCGGAATTAACCGTGAATCTACGCTGCGCTCCCACAATAGCACCTCCTCCTTCAAAAACCTGTTCGACCTTTGGAGTGTGGGAGGAAACTGAAGATCTCATAGAAAACCCACGCAGGTCACTGGAGAACATACAAACTCCGTGTAGACAAGCAGCCGTGGTCGGGATCAAACCCGGGTCTCTGACCTGTGAGGCAGCAACTCTACCGCTGCTCCACCGGCCGCCCACTATTATGACTTTTAACAGAGATGTAGACAGATATACAGAGACAGTGTTGATGCAAACAGCATAACGCTTTATTGAAAGATGCGCAGATGGAGCAGAGTTGGGTCAGTAATGGGGATCACGTGCTGGTCTTGAGCACCCAACAGCGGCTGAAACGATCAAACCAGATGATCAAGCATGGTTAGTCCTGTGTGCTGTCTGAGAAGGTGTGGTGGGCTGTCCAACAATCTGCCAACTGCCCAGAGCTGCGGGGAGACCCGTGTGGTCAGCATGGGAGGTGGTGTTGGCACCGCCGTGGACCTCAGGTCCCAATGGTGACAGGGTTGGGGGCCCAGGTTCCCATTGAAATCCAGGCACAAAGGAGTGAGGTTTTGCAGAGTCCAGAGGCGATGTCAGGAAAGTTCCAAGCAACCTGGGAGAAATTTGGGAATACCCAAGGAGCAATGTCCAAGGAAATCAATAAGGAATCTTCAGAAGGCCCAAGTAGTCTAAGAGGAAGGTTTGGGAATGTCCACGGAATCTCAGGGGAAAGTTTTGGGAATGTCCAGGGAAGCCAGAAGGAACATTGGGAATGTCCAAGGTCTGAGGAGGATTCCAGGAGGAGTGTGCAAGGCGTCTAAGGAGAAATGGTCAAGAATGTCCGAGATGAATGTGATCGGGGATCTCCAGGTCTCACGTTTGTTGGTCTTAAAGGACGCTTGTTGACCCTGGGGCGGGTAGACCCTCCACCATACTTGAGGTGGGCAGTGAGGCCTGGGTCTTCTCGTGGCCCCGCACCTTCCTCTGTCTGGGTCCGATGTTCTGGATCACAGCGCAGCCACTGGGAGATATCCGGGCAGGAGATGTTGCACGGAGCAGACGTACACGTTCTATGTATGTGGGGAGGGCAGTCGACAGACGATGTCGCAGAGAGCCGGCGTCTGGGAGCAGTGTAGCAGCGAGGGAAAGCATGCTAGCGTGAAGCAAAGCCGTGATTCTAACGGCCGTGAGAGTCCGTGCCTGGCTCATGGGAATGGGGCAGTTGGAGTTTCCAGACGCGATGAACCAGATCTCTCTGTTGGAAGACAAACAGAAACAGCTTAGACCTCGTGTGCATGAAAGAGCTGCAGATGCTGGTTTAAAATCAAAGATAGACACAAAATGTGCTGGAATAACTCAGTGGGACAGCAGCATCTCTGGAGAGAACGAAGGGTGATGCAGTTTTGGTCAAGACCCTACTTCAGACAATCACCCATTCTCTCCAGAGATGCTGCCTGTCCCGCTGAGTTACTCCAGCATTTTTGTGTCTAACTCAGCTTAGACCTCATGTTCCCTCAGAGTAAAACGTAGAAAGAAGGTGCAGAGAAGGCTATTCGGCCCTTCAAGCTAGCACTCTGCCATGATCATGGCTGATCCTCCAAAATCAGTACCCCGTTCCTGCTTTCTCCCCATATCCCCTGACTCTACTATCTTTCAGAGCCCTATCTAACTCTCTCTTGAAAGCATCCGGAGAATTAGCCTCCACTGCCTTCTGTGGCAGAGAATTCCACAGGTTCACAACTCTCTGGGTGATAAAGTTTTTCCTCATCTCAGTCCTAAATGGCCTACCCCTTATTCTTAAACTGTGACCACTGGTTCTGTACACCCTTAACATGGGGAACATGTTTCCTGAATCTCGGCTGTCCAATACCTTAAGAATTGTATATGTTTCTAATAAGATCCCCCTCTATTATGGATTCTAAATACCAGTGAATACACGCCAGATGCATCACAGCATGGTTTGGAATCAGCCATCCAGACCCGCAAGGAATTGCAAAGTTGTGGACACAGCCCACACCATCACACAAACCAGCCTTCCTTCCATTGACTTTCCGTTTACACCTCACGTTGCCTCGCAACCTCCTCTCACCAACTAGAGAGCGTTTTCCTGACCTCCAATCTACCTCATTGGAGACCCCTGCACTATCTTGCATTGAACATTGTTCCCTTGAAATAGGACCCGAAACGTCACCTATTCCTTCGTTCCATAGATGCTGCCTCACCCGCTGAGTTTCTCCAGCTCTTTTGTCTACCTTCACTGTGATCTGTTGAGTTACGTTGCCTGTAACCTTGTTATCAAATAGCTCACAGACAATGATGGACAGACCATTTCCTTTGTCCATCGTTACTTTTTTGCATATCTTTCATTCATTCATCCCTCTACATCGCCGTCTATATCTCTCATTTTCCCTCTCCCTCTCCCCGTGACTCTCAGTCTGAAGAAGAGTCCTCGACTAGGGTTGGCCAACTTTCTCACTCGCAAATAAGGGACAAGAGGATCAAAATACGGGACAAACTCCCCAGGGCAAATTCGATTGACCCGACTTGGCCGTGGCTGGGTGAATGATGAGATTGGCCGGGGGGGGGGGGGGGGCGGTGCTGGACTGCACACAAAGCCCAGCCGGTGGGCCAGCTGAGGAGGAGGTTTGGCCCGGCACCCCCATCCAATGATCGGCCATGGGAAGGGGAGTGGTGGTGTCGCCAGTAAGCGAAGTGTCCGAAGGTCAGACAGCTGGGGCCCCCCCCCGGCTGCCGACCGACCGACGGGGCCACGTGCGAAGCGCCCTGCTGCTGCTGCTGCTGCTGCTAGCACTCCATGGTCTGCCCTACGTCGGGACGGGTGAGGCAGGGCCAAATGCGGCGCTCTGACCCGACAGTCCCCTTGACCCAAGTAGTAGCAGTCAAGTATGGGACAAGAGGCGGATCCCGTACTGGACAAACCAATTTAGCCCAAATATACAGGATGTTCCCGGCTATTGCGGGACAGTTGCAACCATAGACCTCGACATGAAACGTCACCCATCGATTTCTTCTCCACCAGAGAAATGCTGCCTGTCCCGCTGAGTTAAACTCCAGCACATTGTGCCGATCCTCGGTACTTGCCCCCATCTGCAAGTCTCCACCATCACATACAGACTCAATGTTGGGTAGAAGACATCTTTAGCCAGACGTGAAACCATGCGTGACCTCCGTGCTGTCTGTCGCCCCATGCGTCATGTTGAGGGAAAATGTTCTTCCTTCACACACGTGCGACAGAGTCACGCACACGGACCCAGCTTCGCCACATCCAACTCACCTCCTCGGCTTCCCGCGACCAGAGATCGCCTGTCCTCCTCGCATTAATTCCCAACCTACAGCCACCAGACAGGGATGTAAACAAAGAATAGGGAACGTTGGTATTCCCGTCACTGGGGGAACTTCTCCAGTCCATGAACAAGTGGGTATAACCTATGATGAGCGTTTGTCGGCACTGGCTGTACTTGAGTGTAGAAAATGAGGAGGTACCTCATTGAAACGTACCAAATAGTGAAAGAGCCTGGACACAGTGGAACATGAGAGATTATGTTTTCCACTGGTGGGAGAGTCTAGAATAGAGGACATATGATCATATTTAATTGACTTCTTTTAGGAAGTAGATGAGGAGAAATTTTGTTAGTCAGAGGTGAGAATTCTGTGGAGATTTCTTGCCACAGAAGCAGTGGAGGGCAAGTCAGCGATATTTTGAAGGCAGAGATAGATGGATTTTTGATTAGATAGTGTCAGAGGTTATGGGAGAAATGGCAGGAGAATGAGCTTTAGGAGGGAGAGATAGATCACCTGATTGAACGGCGGAGTAGACTTGATGGATCGAATGGCCTAATTCTACACTTATCACTTATGACCCCCTCAGATCCTCTCACCCCACCCCACCCCGCCTCTCACCCACTCACATAAGTCCAAACTCCTCCGCGGCCGAGCGTCTGCGACTGTCCCTCCGTCAGAGTCGCTGTCCCTGAGGTGGAGACAGAGGGACAGTTTAGGGGGGAGGGGGGGAAGAGTGGGAGTGTCAGACCCGCCTATTCTTGATCCCAGTCACCATCCTCGAAAACCTCTGCTCTCCTTCCAGCTTCCCCCAGTCCCAAAAGTGCATGCTCTTCCGACCGGCTGCCTGCCCCTATACCGGGGTTACTTCCGTTCCGGGTGGTTTAGAGAGGACTACGCGCTGTCCACGGGCACCCTGGGGGATTTCCGGGACCGCTGGGCAACTGTGGGGGGTTGGATGCATCCTTAACAAGGATTAGTTTAATTTAGTTTAGTTTAGAGATACAGCTCGGAAACAGACCCTTCCACCACCAGTCCGCGATGACCAGCTATACCCACATCTTACACTAACCTACACCCAATAGGGACATTTTTTTACATTACCAAATCCAAATAACCTACAAACCCTGTATGTCTTTGAGAGGGGTGAGGAAACAGGATCTCGTAGAAACCCACATTGGTCCACAGGGAGAACATCAAACACCGTACAGACAGCAACCCGTAGCGTGATGGAACTCCGCTCCACGCACAGCATCTCTGTGATGCAGCAACTCCTACCGCTGCGCCACCAGTATAACGCACTTGAGATAATAGTGTCCATTCCTGAAGAAGGTTCTCGATCCGAAAAGTCACCTTTTCCTTTGCTTCCATAGATACTGGCCTCACCGCGATTTCTCCAGCATTTTTATCTATCTAAGATAGTTCTTAATAGTTTATCGTTGGTCATGAATGTATGGTGGGGGTTCTGTTTTGTTTCTTATTTACTGTATATTTTATTTAATATTTGAATAAAATGTTTTTTGATTAATATATTTTTTTCAAAAGCGTACCCATGTGTGTGTTTGACCCTAGAGGGTAAAAGGATTAAGGTGAGAGGGGCAAAGTTTAAAGAGAAGTGTGGGCAGGTTTTTTACACAGAGAATGGTGAAGTGCTTTGAGGTGGTGTTGTGGAGGTGGATATGATCGAGGCCTTTAAGAGGCATAGAGATAAGGGCCCAGTCCCAACATTAAGGCCATACATCGTCCGGCGCGTGACTTTGCCACGCCCGCTGGGGGCTCCAACATTAAACCCGGAGCGGGACTTCATCGCTACAATTTTTGTTGAATTCACTTGGGTTCAAATGACAATCATAATAGATAGTTTTATTGTACTTACGCGAATTTTTTTCGGCGACTATGTCCGCACCCTTCCATAACGCAGCAGGTCCTCCGAAAATTTTCAACATGTTGAAATTCAGCGGCGACCAGAACAAGGTACGACTCCTTATGGCGACTACTCATGACCAAACAGACCATCACACCGTCGACATGTCGCCAACTGTCCCCTAACATCCGAGAGTAAGTCTCCCTCAAATTGCCAAAGAGTCGCAGCGTCTTATCTGGTCGTCGCTGAAAAAAAAATTTTTTTTTTTTATTTTTCAACATGTTCGAAAATCTCGCGCAACCTATGACTGTGCCGGCACTCGCCGAAACAGTTCGCGTAAGTGGGACAAGCCCAATAGGCACATGCATAAGCAGTGAATGGATTGATATATGATCACGTGCATCGTCTAAGTACGGACATGGTGGGTCAGAAGGCCTGTTCCCGTGCTGTACTGTTCTATGTTGGATGACACAGCGGTACCTTGTGTCCATGCCCACCCCGGTCACACACACACACACACACTACATTCCCAGCTCACACTCACCCGGACCAATCCTGACGCTTCGTCACTGGCACTCCTGTCCAGACGGGAAGGAAACAAGAATTAGGGAACGTTTCATCAATCGAAGTTCTCCATCCACTCCCCCCCCGACCGTGGACTGGAACGCCCATCAATGAGGGAGACTACACAGAGGGGTAAGACAATGCTTGGGGGTGTCCATCACGGATACTCACCTCCCCCCCCCCCCGCATCAAAGGGAATTGGGTCGACTTTCCGGTCGGGCCCTGCCTCGTGTGGAGAGGGGGGATAATCGGAGTAAAGAGAGGATGGAGAGGGGTGGGACAAGGCGACAGAAGTGAATTGCTGACCCTCGGATTGCCCCTCAGGCTTCTATTAAATTCCTCCCCATCATCATCTAATCTTACGTCTGAAGAAGGGTCTCGACTGAACGTCGCCCAATATCATTCTCTCCAGAGATGCTGTCAATCGCTGCTGAGTTTACACCAGCATTTTGTGTCAACCTTAATCTTAATGCCCCATATTTAATAAAATCATAATGAAAGGAGAGAATTAAGCTAAAAAAATAAAAAATAATTCGGCCCATCATGTTTGATCCAAGCATTCAATCATGGCTTATCTATCTTTCCTCAACCCCATTCACCCTGCCTCTCCCATAACCCATTGACACTCCATTATAGTCAGGAAACAATTTATTCATTGCATTACATACATCCACTGACAGCCCTCCACAGCCATCTTTGCAAAGAATTCCACAGATCAACACCCCTGAATAAAGAATCTACACCTCATCTCCTTTCCTAAAGATACTGAATGTAATTCTGAGACCAAATCTGAGGCAAGTTTGGGATGAAGGGGACTGTTTCCACACTGCGTTCGCTCTACGCCCACTAAATCTCTTTCAATCTTTCCAGCTTCGGGAGCGCTGGGAGATACAGTATACGCAAATTCAGCAGCTTGATTTTTTTTAGATTTTAATAAAAAATTTATTAAAATCTCCGCTTTCTGTGAGACATTGGCAGTCACTTTTAGCACATGTTAATGTCTCTATTAAAATTGTATTACACATGTGTCACCAATTGTGTTTTCACTTTCAAGTATTTACTGAAGGTATTCACGGAGAATTTATTTCAACAACTGATGCGGTACAATACCATATGAACTAATTGGATATATTGGTTGGATGGGAAAGATTTAGAACGGTATCGGGATTTAAATGGGTTAGGTCCATTAACGGATCTGCTCCCTGGCTGGCTGTAGGCAAATCCCTCATATCACGGTTACTCACGTATTTTGTATGTTTTTCCCATCGCTCTCTCTCTCCCCCCTCAAGTTTGCCTTTTATTTCAGTTTATTTGTTAAATTGTTATTTATCATATTATCAGCTTTTGAAAGAACCAATCATGAATCAGATAACTGCTTTCTAATGTCTGAATCGCCCGTTTGTGTGTGCCTTTCATTGCCCGGCGGCGGCTTACAATCAAACTGCAGCATCAAGGCGATCGAGGCTCGAAGTTGAAGCCACCGCCAGCCGATTTAAGCCGCGCAGGGCGATGAAAGGTCCCGCGAACGGGCCGATTCAAGCCCCACGATTCTTGTCTGGACCGTAGCTGCTATTGCTGGAGTTCGGATCGGTCACCACCCAGGTAGCTCCGATGTTAACTGTCCACAAGGGGCCACAGCCGAAGCCTCACATGTGTGAGTGTTGTGTGTGTGTTTGTGTGTGTGTGTGTGTGTGCGCGCGCGCTGCGCCGTCCATCAAGAGTCGCCCCCCCCATAGTGTCCCCCGCATGATTATATGACAGTCGATTTCCGCCCCTGGCAGTAAGGCAGCAACTCTACCGCTGCACCCACCGTGGCAGCCCATGAGAAGTTTTAAATAATATTCAACTGTCTAAGGGCGATTAATATCAAAGTTTAATTTAAATTACTTTATTGTCAACCGGTGAAAGATTTTATTTGTAGGAGAGAACTGCAATTGCTGGGTTTTAACATTTCCGAAAGAAAATAACACAAGATGCGGGGTAACTCAGCGGGACAGGCAGCATCTCAGGGAGAAGGAGTGGGTGAGGTTTTCGGTCGAGGCCCTTCTTCAGGGTTACTTTGCTTGCTAGCCAGTATGTGAAAGTATATAATTACATGAAAGTGCGAGGAGATAGGTCAAAATACCCTTTTTCCCAGAGTCTATAGTGCAGAGTTTTAAGGTTGAAGAATGGACAATTTTAAAGGAGATGTGTGGGCAGATTGTTCTTACACAAGGAGCTGAGTGCTGTGGAATGTGCTGCCAGGGGTGGTGGTGAGTGGAAGTGACCAGAGGCATTTAAGAGCTTGTGATGGCACATGGATAAGCAGGGAATGGAGGGAATGGATCACATGCGGCAGAGGAGAAAGAACTTACATCGTGTTCAGCACGGAGATGATGGGCCGAAGGGCCTGTTCCCATGTTTGTAACTGTTCTACGTTGGATGACACAGCGGACCTTGTGACCATTGCCACCCTGGTCACACACACACACACCACACGACGTCCCCATCACACCTCACTCCGGACGCATCTGACGCATCTTCACAGGCACTCCTGTCCCAGAAGGTGGAAAGGAGATAAAAAAAAAAGAATTTAGGGGAACGTTCGTCTCAGCAGCCCCTCACTCAAATCTCCACCCCACCCACCTCTCCCACCCCCACACCCCTCACCGCACCCTTTCTGCCGCCGTCCCCACATCTCCAACCCCCAAACCCTCTCTGTCCCGTTTACATCCCCACAGACCGGGCCCACCTCATTCACAAGCAGATGAGCGTTTCACCCTCGGGTCCTCCATTGTCCGTGCCGGCCTCTGGACGGGAAAGAACAGAGTTGGAGAGATGTAGGGAGCAGGACGGACCCGCTGGTAGATACATACCACACACATTCCAGCTTGCCATCAATAGTAGCATTGTGTGCTCTTGAAATCATCGAGGTGATAAATCCACAGGACTAGAGGTTCCGATCTAGATGGAGAGGTTGAGCAGGCTGGTTCCTATACCTTGGAGCACAGGAGGATGAGAAAGAAATTATAGAGATGTATAAATCAATAAGGACTAGCTCGGGTAGACGCACAGAATCCCTGCCCATAGTAGGGGATCGCAGACCATAGGACATCTGTAGGTTCAAGTTAAGGGAAAAGATTTAATAGGAATCTGAGGGGTAACTTTTTCCACATCAAAGGTTGTGGATGTATATGACAACTGCCAGAGGAAATGGGAACTATCCCAACTAGGCCAGGTTTTGGAGGGAATAAGGACCAAGTGCAGCAGGTAGGACTAGTGTAGCTGGGACATGTTGGCGTGTGGCAAGTTGGGTTGAAGGCCAGGTTACCACACTGTATCACAGGCACTAAACTTTTCCGCAACCCTTCCCAGCATTTGTCCAGTCTCAAAAACACATGCGTGACCCTGTGCTGGTGTGACCCTGTTACATCCGTGTGGCATTTCCTTTTCACACGTGTGTGACAGTCCACACTCAGGGTTGAGTCCAGCGGAGTCTCTTCCCACTCACCTCTCCCCCTCATTGCACGACCAACCCCACCACGTCGAGGGTCTGCTCTGTCCTCCTCGCCTGCAGTTTGCTGTCCTGAGTGGGGAGACAGAGGGAGAGTTAAACGTACAACCTCCGTACAGACAGGATAGCTCCCGTAGTACCTGTATCTACGTTGGAAGAACACTGCGGTACCTGGTGTTCCCTTGCCCACCCCCGTCACACACACACAGGACGTCCCCCAGCTCACAACTCACCCGCGCATCTGACGCATCTTCACTGCACTCCAGTCACAGACGGGGCAAGAGACAAAGAATAAGGGAACGTTCGTCCTCCAATGGCCCCTCAGTATATCTCAATCTCCAGCCCACACTCCCTCCGACTCCTGGATACATTCGCAGTGGACCGCCAGAGCTGGAGGAACAGCCCCTCTTCCGCCCGTCTGGATATGTGCCGACTTCAGGACGCACGTCCACC